>VXAD01008431.1:945575-1008420 GCA_013399195.1 Dicrurus megarhynchus
TCGCCTCACGGGGACGGGGGCGGTGGCATTGCTCCATCTTCGCGATTCGCTCGGAATCACGGCATCGGTTAGGTTGGGATAAACCCTCTGAGACCACCGAGTACAACCTTCAAGCCCTCCGCTCCTCGCAGTGGGTCACGGCCTCCCTCACGCGCTAGGAGAGACCTGCCCTGCCCGCTGTTCGCTTCCACTGAAATATCCCAGCGGCAATCCACCGAAATGAGAAGTTTAGAAAGGCCTTTTTTGTTAATGGTCCGTAAATTTTATCCCACGGAAAGAAACCAGTGCACAGTCAATGGCAACAGGGAGGTGCAGGGAGTCGTGAGGGCCTGGTGTCTCCTCAGGAGCGGCTCCTTTTTGCCCTCCTACACGAGCTAACTCACTGAATCAGAGGAAATGGATAAAATGCCAGCTGGAATGTATAGGAAGGTACTCTCTTACGAACGTGCTGAAATCACTGCTGTTCCCATCACTGGAATCTTAATTCAGTGCAAAGTACACGGATGGGAAGCTGAGGTAGGGGAACGAGCGTTTCTCAACTCAGCAAACGAACTTCACCTTGGCGGATCAAATGGCCTTGTTATTCCATCCACATGTCACGAGACAACACCACTGTGGCATTCTCATTATTTTTTATCTTGATTCTTCTGTGGTTCTGGCATGAGAGAGAAACAAAAATCTGTCAAAATACTACTACTTCTTCACTACCCCGTTCATTTCACTAATATGCTGTGTTTTGTCCTAATGTAGACATAAACATACCAAGCCAAAGTTGTCTCCTTCTAGCTCTTGTAGCACCCTGTGACATGGACATCCTAGTCCTAACTGCAATCCTGCATTTTGGCATGCTTGCCTTTTTGCTGGGCTGTATTTGCTTTCCTTTGCTGGCCATCTTCTCTTAACAGTGTTCAAGAAATCCTTGTCCTCCCATGCGTGAATCAGCTGCAGTTTGACTGTCAGTCTTCCTCCAGATTCTGAGGGAAGTTTTGTAAAAGCGGCTGCTATTCTCAAAGGACAGGCAGAGGGGAGTGTTACGCATCCAAGAGGAAGAAAGCCAGGTTACTTACCAGTGGCTGTGGTTCCTGGATATGTTTGGGGGTTTTTTTCAGATGTATACATTTACAGTGTGGAGGTTTGCAGAACAAAGTGGAGCCAGACTCGTTTTTACTGAAGCCATACCCAGAGGGGGCACACATGCTCTACCTTCCGTCCCACCGTGTACATAATAATCACAAGATAGGCAGTGCACAGTGGGGAGGCTCAACAGCAGAACTACCTAGGAAAAGACAGCTGGAAAAGGAGGAAGGAAGGGAAATAGGTAGCAATTGTGCATGATGGATATTATAGCTTAGAGAACTGCACTTAGCAGTAATGATTTCTCTTCTGAGACCCAGTCCATAAATGCTGGGTGATTCCAATACTCATCTCCATCATACACTTGCTGGGGATGTGCAACTGGTTTGTTTTTTTTTTTTTCCAAAAGAAAGACCATTCTGTTAAATATATTAGTGTTCCATGGTGCCTTGATAATCACAGAGACGTGGCTGAAAGAGTGGTGCCCCAGGCAGGAAGCTCCCTGCAGACGGAGCCAAGATCTAGTGCAGCCCAGCACACCCACACCAAGGGATCACCCAGCATGACTTATGGGACATAACACACCAGTAAAAAATGGTCTTCTTGGTATTCAGTGTCCAAAGATGGCTCAGCCACAGAGTTGGGAAGATTAGCAAATAAACCAGACGTTAATTTCTTCATTTGGATGGAATTCTGACACCACTGGAGGAATTTTGGGATGAGCCCAAAGAGCTCTCCTAACTGGGAATGGTGCTGTACAGCTGACAGTCTCTGAATCTCTGCTAGGTGGAAGAAATGGCCATGAAGAAAAGTATGTGCAACAGCAGACAAGGACTCAAATGGCTGTCCCAGGAAGGGTGTGAGGACCAAGCTCAGATCCTGCAGAAATAAAAGAATTGTCATCAGACATTTTCATGACACAGCCTGTTCTGGACTGGCCTTGGGCCTTTCCTAAAAACAGTCTTCTGAAAGGATTCAGCTCCACTCCCCTGGCCCCAGTCAGAAGTCAGACACAGCAATGCCTGAATCTCTTAGACCCATTTCTTAACTTCTGATGAAGAGAGCTGAGATTCTTTTTATCACAGTGAACATCCATAAAGGAAGGCAAGACTTGACAACAGCAATTTTCATTGTTTCAGTTTAGTCACTGGTTCTGGTGTCAGAAATTTCTGCCTGGCTGAAGTGAAAAGCACTAAAACATCATCCCTATGTCTGGACCTGTATTTGACCCATCCTGACCAACTGCTTTTCACCCAAGGATGTAAGTGCTGGATAGTTCTCATCAGCAGGAAGTGTGTGCCTGTATCGTCGTGTTCCAGGTGTTGTCACAACATTCAGAAGGGCTCAGCTGGATTAGGTTATCCAGCTAACCAAAGCAAACTTCCGTTCTGGAGTGGATTTACCAGGTGAAGAAAAGGGAATCAGTGGGAAAAGTCAGTGGCTCCTTCAAAGGGAAGGTTCAGCTTCTTTTTTAGGGGACATGTCAAGGTGCCCAGAGAGCACCCAGAGTATTCTTCTTCACATAAAGTCAGATGGAAGAGAGGAGAGCTGGTTAAAGAAGGAGTGATGTTGAAACAGCTGGTTCCAGCAGACTCTCCAATAACTGTTGGAAAACTTAGAGAGCTCCAGTGTCTAAGGTTCTGCAGGGACCTTGATACACCTTGAGTCATGAAACTCTCAGAGACACTGTAAACATCTCTAGTATGACAGCTGGAAGGTACAGGGCCGGGAAAAGATTCACTGTGCAAATCATCCAGGCTGTAGGCAAGAAAACATAGGGGATTTTACGTGTTTTGGAAGTTATGCTGTAGGTTTACAGTTGTGGTTAAACTGACCTCTTCAGATGGAAGAAGGGGAAAGTGATCAGTACACTGGCATCTCACTCAGATTTTTTTTCCTGTTTTCTCAAATGATCTGTAGAATACCACTGTTGCAGTCCCAGGGATGCTAAACAGCTAAAAGCAGTTACATAATAAAGAAATCCTTTAACTTAGGACAGAAAGGAAGGAGTACTTAAGAGTGACTTTGAAACACCAATGGCAGCCATCTAAGTCCTCAAGGTTACCTTTTGATTTTCTATTTGCATTCCCTGTGTGTTTCTGTGAAACACAGAGCACGAATAGTGGGAGGAAACCAAAGAAATATCAGCTCTCAGTAGGGCAGCATCTCTTCAAGGGAGATCACATACCCTGCTTGCACACTGCTGCATAGCCTGGAGGGAAGAACTCTTGAACTGATAGCCAGGCAGAAAGTTAAGTTTTCGGGTAGTTAAAACAAGGCTGCTTTGGTTTTCTTTCATCCAGGATCTCCTTAAGGAGTTTTCTGGGAGAACACAAACCTCCTCACTTTGAAAGATAAAACATCCTTGTGTTAAGGCTTATTCTCCCAGATCTCACTTACTGCTTTTGGTATTCTCTGTTTAACTTTATGGAATAAATGAGGTCTATCACTTACCTTTTAGCTACATCTAATAAGTGTGATCTCAATGTGAACCAGATACATGTGAAAGACATTAAAACCTCATTGGGACACAGTAACTGCATTATCAGAGATGCAAGCTTATGGAGCAGCTGCTTCCCCAAAATGTGTGCTAGAGAGTTTGGGAATGAGAATCCCATCATCCCTGAAATGATTGCTGTCAGCTGGACACCTTAAAACACCCGAGGACTTGCACCTCTCCACCACCACGGGAGCAATGGGGGACATCAGGGTCAGTGTCCCAGCGGTGTCACATCTTTATCTCCATGTCTGAGTGTGTTGCTCAGTACTGGATGCTTCAAAAACTCCTTATTACAGGAGGTCACTACAAATTCTTCCACAAGCCACTGGCTTGTAGAGCAGAGGGGCTGATAAGCTCTAGGAAGGTAGTCAGGCAGTAGGGTTGTGCTGGGAATGGTGACCTCCCAGCCTGCAAGGATACGTGCACAGGTTCTCAGACATCCTCTCCTTTGCAGCTTTACACCTTCATAGCAAAGCTTAGAGACAGCCAGCCCACACACTTACTCTAGAATATTTTTCTTGAAAGACTCACTGGACAAAATAAAAGCCATTGAAGAAATGTTCATTAAAATATAAGGCTCTGTCAACGTAGAAAAATTTAGCTGATACCACTATACACCTAGAAATATGTCTGTATAAGCCATTATACAGATTTAGGAAAAAAATATTTCTGAGTGGTTTAAATGTTATTTTTACATAGTCAAACTGAGACACACAATGGCCTTTTTTATGTTATACACATGCTTCTGCTGCTGATTCCATCAACAGATCTACATCAAGCACTTGTGGCAGTGCTTTAGCCTCGGGACAAAACCTGAGCCCCTCTAGGTGAGCTCTACTTTGTAGCAGGGGGGGTTTAGACATCACTGCCGATTTTCTGCCCTGTGGAAACACTGCATGGGCAAGACTGTCCTAAACCTTAATTAGCCCAGTGAATGTGTGCCACAGCCCTCAGTCTCTGCAGAAAACCTTAAGAACACAAATGTGAATGGAATGTAGAGAAAACATGGATAAGTTTACAGAGAAGCCAGAAGAATGGTGTGAACATTTCTAGCTGAACTTCACTATTTTTCTCAGCGAAGAGTTAACTCGAATGCCCAGAAAGAACAGTTTTAAATTGTTTCGGTATCAGTGGTTGGGAAGGGAGACAAATCATTCCAGTTTGCTACATGTGAAGCTTGCTTTGTTTTCTTCCAGATACTGGGGAGGCAGGCAAAGGGGCCTGCCTCTCCTACAGAATTTGGACAACTGCTGCGTTCCCTATGAGCTACTTTTCAAACTCTGCTCCTGGACAGCTGAGTTTGCAAAACCTGAAGGCACCTGAGAGAGCCACCACAGGTCTGGGCAGTCATCCAGCCTGTGTGAGTGGTGTCTCACTCCCACAGCTCATGCACAGGACATAAAAGGATGTTACCTTCTTTTGCCTCCTGAACCAACCGGTTCCTACGAAGAAACAACTTGACTCCAAATCCACTAAAACATACGAGACAGAATACACTGGAAGTTCATTTAAAGAGTAAAAAAGTAAAAAAAGGCTAAACCAAAAATCTTTTTAAAACCTGATTTTCACGCTCATCCCAAAGTTAATCAAGTCCCTCTGTTTATACCTGACTTCTCTTTGAGATACCCATTTCCAACTTATTTGTATGCACTTGCAGTAATGCTGGATAATGAAGCAAGCTTCCACAGCCTTTCGGATCTTCCTACAAACTCTCTGGCTATGATGCACTTGCAGATGCTTAATTTTAAGCACCATGGAGCTCCATTCCCAGGTCTTATGTGCCCATTTTATGCACCAGAGAAAGGTTTTTGGGAACCAACTCCGTATCACTTCTTCACATGCACAGCAAGCATACTGATAGCAGTGTGTGTGGGAAAACAGCACCAGGACTTCCAGATGTAAAATCCTGAACATGTGTGGTTTCTGGGAGATGGTTCTTGGGAAAAGCCCAGTCCTGCTGCTGTCTGAAATACATCAAGAAACACCTGAAGGGGAGAAGAAACAACAAAAACACTCACAGCAGCCATTTCCTAGGCTAGAAAACAATGGAATTTTTATTGAACAGAGATGGCTCATAAACACACTCAAAGGAGTTCCACCTGCTGTTCAGCAATATTCATTGCTATCTGATAATAACCTATGGGGGCAGCTGTATAAAACAGGAATAAAATACCAAATTGCTATATTCATTAATAACTTTGCCTTCCAAATACAGAACCGTAAGTATTTCAAGTCTGAAAATAGACCACAATTGTTACCATTTAAACCAAACCTTTATGATAACAAATATACAAAAAAAAGGCAGTCAATATATTAAACATTTAAATCAATAGCATACATTTCTCAGAGGTAAACATTGAGCAAACAAAGCCACCAAACCAATGATGTTCTGGAATCAGGTAAAAGTTTCAAGGTCAAGCTCCAAACACTGTAGCTTTTCTAAAGCCGTACTGGTATTACACTTTTATCTAGCCCCTACATTGAAAACTATGTAGCATGAACATTTGAAAATATAACATTGGCTATCCGGCAGGGAACTGGCAGTTCCTTAAGTCCTCCTTGTGTTTATATTGGAGCACCTGCGGAGACAGAGGGCAGTAGGAGTCAAGCACTTTGTTTTGCAGCGTTGGGGGTTTGAGTTCTGTTCTAGATGAGCGCAACAGTGTCCTCATACCAAACATGAATTCCAGCACTGACAAGAGAGAAGTATTGGCCTGACAAACTGCATGAAGAATCAGCCTTGCAACTTGCACTAAACAGAATGGGACTTGCACACCTGCCTATTTACTGAAAGCCTGTGCTATTTCTACTGCACAGAAAAAGTCTCCTTCAGTAGCTGATCTAATGCCTGAGGTTAAAAGCTTGGGATACGTACATACGCTCAAAAATAATGTGATAAATCCACTATCAACAACTAATAAAAGTTCGTATTGCGATATTGCTCACAACATAAATGTACAATTTGCACAAAACATGGCTCTTCAACGTGAGTATTTTGCAAGCTACTATATATATATATATATAATATGTATAATTTCTTTTCTTAAAGAATTATATGCCAGAGTGCATGCAAAGAATTTCAAAGCAGTAGCACAACAGGAGCAATCACTTGTTTACAGGTTACTGAGACCATTCAATACAGAAACAGTGGGATATTAGATAACAGACAGGTAGGTAGATGTATGTACACACTGCTTCTTCAGGGACCTTCCCATGTGACACCTGAAGCTCAGACCCCTTTGAAAGACCAAACAGGGCTCTGAAGGTTCCCACACTGACCATAAATCACTTCTGTTGGAGATGACAGCGAAGGAGGCACTTGTCCTTTAGCCAGGAGTAGAGGCAAGCAATCTTCTCCATAGCCAACATCTGTTCCAAATCCTGCTCCTGCATTTCTAAGCAGTGGGTGGTGAGCATCTATCCATCCAATGTTTTAGCTGGTCCCAAGCAGTCTCCTGCAGCCTTTACAGCTGGAAATCCAGGACTGGAGAAGCCGGATCTCCTAAACAGCAGTGCACAGCACTGCCACCATTCTAGTCAGATATGTACAAGGAATGACATGTATCCTCTGGTTTAAAATTTACATAGAGTATATACAAATAAAGCTATTCTATCAAGGTGCAAGTTTATTATTCTCTGGTGTGTTCCAATGAAGATTTCGTAAAAAACCTTTATACAGACCCACCATGAGAGTTTACACAAAGTTGACATTTTTGTCATAGCTCATTATGTAGGCTTCCTTCTGCAAACTCCATAATGGAAACTCCTGTTATTTCCCTTGGAGTTCTGCCTATGCACAGGACTGGATTTGATAGACTACAGCCATGTCTAATATAATTTCCTTGATTTCAATAAATTTTAAACTCGGATGAAGTGGCACCATGTGTTTTGGTTTTTTTTTCCAGGATGTCATCAATCTCTATGAAATGAGGCAGGACACGTAACTGGATGTCAGGGGTGTTGCAATTCATGTGCCCAGTCCAGCTTTCCTTGCTTTTGATGGGACTGTGGTGTGTGAAGCTGGCACAGTTTGGCCCTATGGGTATGTCTGGAAGTCCTTGGTGCTATTTTACACTGGCTGATGACAGGCGATGCCCTCAAAGAAATTAAAAAAAAAAAAAAAAGCCCGAATGCAATTTACTAAACAGCAAACATCAGACTGATGCACTAAACAGATGGATATGGAATGCAAGTTGTCTAAAATTAGAATGGTTGTTTTCTTAGGCAGGTCTAAATTCATAAAGATCTTTCCCATCCCACGTAGGCCTCATTCTGGAGCATGTAAATATATGATGCTTCTAATAAAAGTCATTGGGAATGCAAAGCCTGTGATCAACGAGCAGAAGGAAGGCCTGCCCTCTCCCATTTCTCCTCAGCAAAAACCTCAAGTAACATAAGTACATGTTTATGATCCCTGCTGAAGCAGAGGGGCTGTGTGCAGTGACAGCAGGATTTGGCCTTCAGCCCTTATGGTGTACCAACCACAACTGTGCAGATGACTTGGATGGGAAATTACTTCTGCTAGTGCATTAAAAAACCATACAGCCTTGCAGTAACTCCCATTAAAAATTCCCGCTGACTTCATGAGAGAGACAGAGCAAGAGAGCAGACTTTAGCAAGTGCATGTTCTGCTCCACAGGAGTTATGTTCCTCAAGAATCTTTCTGTAGTACCATTTTCCTCCATTTTGTAATGTGATTATATCGAGGCATTCAGAGCAGAGGCTTTGCATGTGTCCTCTCAAGCTAAGGGGAGTATTTCACACTAGAAACAAAGATCTCATTAGGGTTTTTTTTCTTTTTCAGAGTAATGCTATAATAAAAATCAACTTGCCGGTTTTACATGCTGCAGTGCCTTTATACAGCCTTAACAAAATGACACCTAGCAATGACAAATGAATCATAATCTCATTGGAGATTTTAAAAGGATCAGCATCAGACAGAACAGGGTTTAAGATGACCTAAGGTGCACTTGGAGAAGAAGCTGTGAGAGTGCTGCAGCAATTAAAAAAAGGATTCAAAAGAAATTAAATACAAACACACCCGTTAAAATAATATTCAAGTTGTGGACACAGTGGACAAAAGCAAACAAAGCTGCCACCTCAAATTATGGCTGAGCTCCTCTATTTTTCATACATTCTCTCCTACCTAGGTTCTGAGTGCCCTCAGTTAGTGTCTGCAGTGGAAGGGCTTGTGCTGGATCATTAACAGCACAAAACAGGCAATTTTCAAAAGCATCTAACACTCTCAAGAGACTGACGTCTTTGAATGAGCTACAGATGTCTCTCTGTCCTTTTGAGAAAAAATATTTGGTTCCAGAAACATTCGTATTTCTTAGCTATAATCTTTCTCCACTGAAAAACATCTGCCGTCCTATTGTTCATACTCTGACTCTGTTATTTTGTTTTTATCCACCATAAATGGGTAAGCAAAGGGGAAGAAAGTTTCACCTGTGTTGTTAATTACAGACGACCTCAAACATGCCTGTGAAGCCACAAACCAGTATTTAAGCCACATCTGTGGGATGGAGGACAAGATCTCTGTGTTTGTTGATGATTGCTGTTGGGTTATATGATCTTTCATTTCCTTCTCAATAAAAAGTGAAATTAAACCTTCACATAAAACCCCAACAAAAGATGGCAGCAAACAAAACCACTCTGCTAGAAAAAAACCCCAAACCCAAATTCATAACAACCATAACAAATGCAAAGCAATCATAACCATTCCTGGGTTTGTATTACACAAATTAGGAGTCTGCCTAAAACCAGCAAAAAATCAAGATCGGCACAATGGTTCTGCATTGTTGTAGGAACCATCTTATTTCTAACACATCCTTTCCTCTAGACTTCACTTTTCTTTCCTAGCTTTCAGTTCCAAGACATCTCAGGGACAGGTGGGAGTGGATGTGAAGAGGGAGAAAGGAAGCCAAGAGCTGTCCCACAGACAGTGCTAGCTCTTCTGTCTTTTCAGGATGCTCACGCCGGGATTTCCTAATTTAGCGGTTGTGTTCAGTGATAAAGACACAAACCCAGCCCTTCGGAAGTGCATCATTCTCCATTTAAAGATCGAGACTGTGCTTTCTAATTACAGATATGCATTTGGCCTGCAAAAACTTCAAAGGTGATACAGTATGAAAGAGAGATGGAAAACAGACCTAATCCACAGACTAGAGAAATCAATGAAAAGGCTTCCAGCCATTTTAATGGAGCGAATTTCATTGTGCTTTCATGTTTTGGTTTGTGAATGATGTTACACTAGAATCTTAACTTGTATTTTTTCATAGAACATTCATATATTTTTAACATGTAAATTGCTTCTTGAACCCTATATCAAATATTTATAAATGCTAAACTAGGTACAAAGTGAAACCCATTTGGGAAAGTGGAGCAGAGGGAGGTTTAGCTGCACTGATGGATATTGCATTAATGCTTAGCGTCAAGGAAGGCTGACTGCCATTAACAAGAAATCTCATTACAAACATGATTTCACGCCTCGTAACATATCCCGCAGATCTATTTACTGTCCATCTCTCCCTCTCTCTTGAACATACACACAATGATAACTATAGACACAAAATCCAAAGCATTGCACATGCTCAATCTTTTCTTCCCAATGAAAAAATAACTAAAACAAACAAAAACAAAATGAGAAAAAAAAGCCCCCAGCCTCCCCCCCCCCCAAAACAGCCAACCAGCACAACACCACAAACCACAAAGAAACAGAAAATTCTCAGCATGGATGATTAGAATTAAATTATTTTACAATCTCACTTCTGCCATGAATGACTTAAGACGCTTTCCAGACTTTAACCTAATGAAGCGCCTGCTCTGAGGATAACTAATGTACAAATAGCATTACAAGAAGCTTTCAGAGGAGTGGGACTGGAGGACACTCTAGCAGCCCACCTGTTACTGGGGGTGGGGAGGGCAGGTTGAGACAACGTGGTATTTCCTGTGGGTTTTTCTTTGCTGCTCTTCAAAAACTGCAGGATCCAGATCCCTCCTCTCTGTGGTAGATGGCAGAGCCAAGAGAGAGTGGGGGAAAAGAGCACAGATCCTAACTTGGGGCTGTAAACAGCAGAGATGCATTGTTCAACCTTTCCCATAATGCCAAAGAGATCAGTAGGAGGAACGTCCTGCATTGCAGAGAGTGGGATTTACTTACTTGGTGTCTGCACAATGCTCAGGCACCTCTGTTCCCCACTGGCACAGCACATATGGCTGCACAACAGCTGCAAGGCTCCAGAGAAACAGGGACAGGAAGCAACCCACTGGTCAAAATGCACTGGTGGGACTTAAATAGGTCAAGTTTTTCTAGTACTGATTGGAATTTAGCCAGGAACATGAGGTCTAAAAGCTCTGAGGTACTTTCCTATAGTCCTCATATTCTTCAATGGATAAACACGAACTCACAACTGAAGTAATACTGCACATTTTACTGCATCCCCAAATGGCACCATTAGTCATTGGCTTAATAATTGCAAGGCAAAAATCAGTTCCCAAGGTACTGAACTGACTGGGTTAAGCAGGCTATTTGACCAAGGGACTGCTTGGATGCTGGGAAAGCAGCTTTCACTTGGATGAGGCTCCAGAGGCTTCCTGTGCTCCTTCCTGCTTTCTGATCCAGTAAGGCACAACCAGCACTGGGGCACAGGGGGCTTTCAACTGTGCTGAGGGGCAAATCCCAGCCTGCAGATGTGCTGTGAGCTCTTCAAAAGCTATGCAGAACAGAGAGAACCTGACTTTGGAAAGGCTCATCTGAAAGCCTCTCACGCAGTAAGCTACAGGATATTCAATTTATCCACTGCTGGGAAGGTGAAAGGGTAAGGCTGGACTCTCTTGAACCTGTAGCTTGAGCAAGTCCAGATGTTTTAAAACATGTTAATCTGTCCCTGCCAGAATAAGGTTTTGACCCTAATTAATTAAAATTACCTCCTAACACACTGGATTTTCCTAAAGTGGCAGTCTCTTTTTTTGTTTCTGAGCATCTCCATTTTCTAATGTGGCTTATTGTAAACCATAAATAATTTTTGATTGGGTATTTCAGCGAGGTTTTTCCCTGTCTTTGTTTGCTTGAGAAAGGCAGTAAGAAACAAGATTGCCTCTCACTGAGCTGGGCAAAGCCGAGTAATGGAAGTTTTAATGAAAACACAGCAGCAGAGATGGGAAGTGGAAAGACCAAAGTTAACCACACAAAGGGGCGCAGGCAAATTTGCTCTTGCAGCAGCAGCAGCAGAGATATTTTTAAGGACAAGAAAGTGCCACCAATTGCTTCAACTCCACAGCCATATCTGAGCATGGGACCAAGCAAAACCTCTGTGTGAGCACTGCAGAAACTGGAGCCAAATGGGCTGGTTGGGAATGCCAAGCGAGGGTGAGAGACGGGGCTGCTTCTCCCCTTCCTGCTCTTCCCTTCCCTTTGATTTCATGGAAACTCTGAGTTGGAGAACAAATGAATTAGGCAACAGTGAACACTATACTTCTGGAACCAGAGGCAAAGATCTGGGGTTATACATTCAAATTCTTGTACCCAATCCTCTTCCCTTACTAAGACCTCTTCATTAGTGTGCCATCCAACAGACAGAAACCTGTGCCTCAGCTAAGCATGCCCATTCACACACTGTCACCACCTCTACAGCATGAAAGAACAAAACTGTCAGCCCAAAAAAAGGTAAAAAATGCCTCTCCGAAGGGAAAGAAACAACAAAGTTGCTGTTCCAGTACAATGAGGTGGATGGATTTAGCCAACTAAACATGCAAAGCACACGGTGTTTGTAGAATTTAGCCTATCCAGCCAACACAACCTCTCTTCTAAGTTGCTGCCACGTCTCCTGGGTGTTTCAGTGACAAGCAGTCCAAGCAAAGCACAAAACCCATCGTCTAATGAGACTCTTGACTTTGAGGAGGTGAGATACCACATTTTAAGTCCTGTGCATGCATCCAAGATAAACACACACTAGGCCATTCATGGCTGTTCCATGCAAGAAGCCTTGGACAGAGCTGAAAGAATGACAATTTAATGGCAACAAAAGGAAACTGGATGCCCTCCTCCTACCCACACTGAGCTTTCTTCCCCAGCTCAAAGGCTCACTGAAGGCAGCTGATAAATTCCCATTAGCCTTTCTGAAGGTTACCAGATTTTTCTTCTGCTTTGGGCACCACTTGCATAATATTTTCAGCAGTGGTCTCACAGAAGTCAGGGAGCATTGAGCCACAGCTGAAGACTTGGCTTTGCTGTTTTTTGCACTTGAAGGCCAGTTACAAATAGCAGGTCAGGGGCAATTGTACTGAAATGTGATAATCTGGTCAGAGTGGGCAGCCTCTGTTTTCATCCACTGAAGATAACAGGCCTCACCTCAAAATAAATAGCAAGTTAAAAAATAACATTATAATTTTGCTGTAAATGTATGGAAGTGCCGCAGGTCTGTTTGCTTATAGGTTGACATCTAAAATTAACGATGTTCTCATCTATGGGGTTTCAGATATTATCTGAGGGCTATTTCAAGGCTAACTTCCTGCACACTAGTTTATTAAATTTTAGGACAAATCCTAAGCAGCTTTTTAAATTCTTATAAATTGCAACATCTCTGTGCCAGAGGATGAAAGCAACATCAGGCCCCTCATTTCTGTAAAGCACTTGCAGAGCCTTGCATGAAAGACACTTTGTCAAACAAACTTAAAGTCTTTGGCTTTAGGTAACTCTCATTCACAAGAAAAAAAAAATCCAGTGGCTTCAGATGCAACTTTAATTCAAGCCTGCTTGAATGCAGGCTTCAGGCTGTCATCTTTCAGCAGTATTTTTAAGACAGAGCCAGTTCCTGAGGGACCCTGAATATGTGCAACTGACTTCAACTAGTTCTGCAGGTTCCCAGCTTCTCCCAGGATTTAACCCATAGACAGGAGCACTAGGAATGCTTTTTCTAGGAGGGCCTAATCCTCATCTTGAGTATGTGAATGCGTTAACTTTAACACAAAACCCTCACTTAAACAGGGACCTGCAGGCCTGAGTCCCCACAGACCTAGCTGCATTCCATGCCATAACGGATCCCTCCTCTGATTTTAGACAGGTACAGCTGGGAAGAAGAGATGCCCTTTTCTTTTTTATCACTGCACCACCCCAGAGCACTTTATTTCAGTGCAAACTGACCATTTCCCTTTTTCTTTCAACCTTTAAAGAGCAGCATGAGGTGCTATGCTTTGAAACAAAACTAGAATTTCCGAAAGCCCCAAGCATACCACACACTACAGCCCGTCCAGGTTTTGTGCAATGTTTGGTATGAAGCCAGTGGATACTCAGTGGAAAAAGGCTCCGTGTCCAAAGCAGCATGTGGAGGATTCAGCAAGCAGCTCTCATTAGTGCCAACAGGAGCCTGGCTACTAAACCTTCACACCTTTTTAAAGATGTTTCCTCTGCCTTTAATAGACATTTGCACAAATCCACTCTGGAGCTGAAACCAAGCAGGCAGAAGTTTTAGCTGGGTAAAAAATAGTCTTAGCCATTAGAAAGCTGGCCCTTTTCCAGAACAGAGAGCATCTGGCCACCAGCTGTGTTTAGAGGACAGCAGGCCTAAGGAACAGATCAGGGGAAAATCTGAGAAACAAGTGGACAGTGCTGAAATTTGTAGTGAAAAGAATACCAGCCTTCCCCTGTGATGTCCAAAACCTTTGCCCTCCTACATTCCCCATCCTTTTCTCTTCCCAGCTCTTGAGCCAATTATTGGAAAGTCGACTATTTAGGACAACACAGATACCATTTCTGGGCTTGGGAAGGAATCCAGCAGGGCTGTAGAGGAAAAAAACTGGGAAGTGTGGAAACTGGCAGCACGTGAACCAAAGTGGGAATGGGAGGAAATTCTGGAAACTAAGGGAGGACCATGCAGGGACATAAGGAAAGATCTGCCATGAGGCAGGGACAGGATGTCTGTAAATCCTCAAATACTACAGCACATTGGATTAGTATAAAAATGACAGATGGGAAGGCACCTTCACTCATTACAGGCTGGAAAGTTATGATTAAAAAAGAAAATCCTAAGTTTTTCTAAGGAAGTTGTATCTTTTTTCCATTTCACCAAGACTGGAGGCAATATTGGGCCTCAACATTTGTAAATTATTGCAACTCTTACAAAGACTAAAGGAACAGAAAGCTTTTTATTTTCCAAGATGATAATACCATGTCTCAAAAAAATGCTAATAAAATGCTCAGTTGGAAAGAACCTTATCTGATAGGGATGGTATTCACGGGCACCCACTGAAATGCACATGCTTTTTAGATTAAATTGACAAGAGCCCTTCCCCCCAACCCCAGATTAATGGAATGAAGAATCCATGCATGAAGCCACATATAATAAAGGTTGGAGATTATGAAACAGGCTAGAAGACAGGATCAGAATTGCAATTGATCTTGATGAAGTGGGGAAATTGCCCTGATTAGAGCAGAACAAATTTAATAAAGAGAAGTTGAAAGTGTTATACTTTGAAAGGTGTAGTAAACAAATGCACAAATAAAGGTGGAACTCCTGGAAAGGCAGCAGTGAATCTCTCAGGAATTACAAGACACACTAGATCAAAGTCAGCCATGGGATGTTCTTGTAGAAAATATCTGGGGATATATTTTCTGATATGCTTTACATGAACCACAGCAAACAGTTTCTCTGCTTTACTTGTTAATGTATAAAACTCCTGCAGAAGTATGGAATTTTGGGGAAAATGGGAAGCCGTGAGGGGAATGACAGCAAAAATCAGAGACCTAGAAAACACTAAACAAAGGAACTCGAAAAGACTATACTAGTGATGCAAGTAGGATAATTCCTTTCATACCTAAAGATCTTGCAAGATCATCTGTTTTTCCTGTCAATCAGGACTTGAAGCAAAAGTGGCTCGATTTGCAGTAAAGAAATTCTGCAGTCTCCTAGGTTATGAGGGTGGTGAAGATCATGGATTCCTGTGACTGGATTTTTGAAGAGCCTGCACGCTGCACATTGTCTGGCATGGTTCAGCTGGACCTCAGCCAGCCTCACATCAGGAGAGGCAGACTAAAATCACCATTTCCGAACACTGGTTTGTGGATCCACAAAGGTTTGCTGGCTGCTTCCAGGAGAAATGAATGCCAGGTTTACACAGGCTGGCTGTTCTGCTGGCAAAAGCCCTGAGGACCACTGGTCAAAAAAGAATTTAAAGTTACGACTCATTTTTTTCAAGGTTTCCTTCATCTATACACCTGTGATGTTGGGATTACCCGCGTTTCCAAGGGCAAAAGTTATTCCTGGATAAATCCTTAGCTGCAATCCCTTCCTCTAACAGCTCAGGGTGCCCAAACACGGTCACCACTCCACGTACAGCCACCAAAGGCCCTGTTAAGCCCTTTATTGCTTAAAAAACCCTAGTGAACTTTACCACAGATACTCCCAACTCAGAAGAAGGACTAGCATGGAGTTACCAGTGTTTCCTTCCTATTTAATATAATGATTATTATTTTAAAAGACTTTGCTATTTTAAACCATGAGGCTGCAGGGTGAGGTCTGCTCTTAGCTAGTTGTTTTTCTCACAGAAGGATGGGCTTCCATGGATGAGAAGGCACACCAAGCAACAAGCACCCCCGTGTGTTTCTGTTGTAGTAACTACGGTCTCGCTTCTCTGTGAGCACAACATTCACATAGAAGTAGCCATTACTTAAATGTTCCAGACAACATCTTGTGTGAACATCTACTGTGCAGAAAACAAGGTCTAACTGACTGACATGCTGTGTCTCTGAGACATTAGGGGCAGTTTAGACATTTTGTCATTTGTTGCAGAAACTGCAGAGGCTTTAGAAAACCAAGCACAAAGGAGGATTTACACCTCAGAGTCATAAAACAGCTTCCTACTGTGTTGATAGCTAAAGCCAAAACTGTGTTCTCTGAGCACATCAAAAGCTATCGACATGGAAGGGCACCTGATATAGAGGCTTCAACAAAAGAAAAAGAGGTTAATATGCAAAATTCTAAATTTTCTGAATGGTACACTAGAAAATAAATATATTAAAGTCACTTTGCCATGAAGAAGCCAACATCTTTGCCTACTTCTTACTGTGGTTTTCAGAAACAGGGCATTAGGAATGTTGTGCCACATAGCAGATTTGTCTTGCTAAGAACATGCTGCAAAATAAACAAAGCTTTGACATTTAAACCACATCCCCCACCCCACCCCACCCAAGCCCTGAATTTGTAGATAACCTATACATTCTCAGGATACAGTGAGAAATCATTCTATAGTACATATTTAATTATAATTTAAAAAAAGTCTAACTCAGACACAATCGCTGGCCAGTAGCAAAATATCCACACATCACTAAAGTAAAGATCTGTTATTATCTCTTCACTGCAAGAAACAGAAATCAGCATCTCAAGAAGGAGCTCCAAGGGCATCATATCGCAGCCAATCGCACCAGATAAAAAAATAAGCTAATTTCACAAATGAAGTTTGACAAGAAATAACATTGCATTTGTCTTGGCAAAACGAAGCACGAACGTAACATCTCACAGGTACAGTTACCATGCAAACGCATGTTGGTTGGGTTTGTCATTGATTTCAACCCCAAATCACGAGTAGCATGCAGTTCTCCTGCCCCCCCAACTACTGTATTAGAGACAGTCTGGGTAATGTGCCTCTTTGGTGTAACCATAGCCTCTTAGGCAAGATTATACCACCCTAGGAAAGAATACAAGCAGAACTTGATCATATGTGTGTTTACACAATGTACATTTTACCATTTAAAAAACCAAAACATGTTACACAGATTCTCAAACACAGCTCTGTTGAAAATGAAATTTTAAGCTTAAGAAATAGTTTTTAAACTACAAGGCCACCCCATTATTTTTTATGAACAGTTTAAAAAGTTCCCACCCCTAAAAATCTGCCAGTATATTTCCTCAACTATAACAGTCTTACCCACTCTCTAATACAGCTGATCTTTGCTGGACAACAATAACAGTTCTTACATTTCTTAAATGCACGAGATAATGGACTCCGGGATAGATATAGTTCTTAAATGTGTAACACTGGAACAAATCTGACTTTAATGATTAATTGGTCAATTCAGGTGTTCCCCAGCACTACCCTTCAGGCAGGGACTTCTGCTGTTCACGGATGTGAGTTCTGGCTTTTGTTGGCATCAAGCTCCACGAACAGGCTCGTGTTCAGAATTTGAGTACAACGGCAATTCACCGGATACTCTGGTACCCAGCTTGCCCAAAACCAGGGAGGAACTTCGTTTTCTGTGTTCTCTCATCCAGATGGGGACACAGCCCCAGCACAGCAGCACCTTTGGCCAAAACAGAACTATTTGGATGCGACGTAGAATTTTTTACATTTTCTTTTTTTTGTAGTCATTTAAGCAACTGCAACAGGTTTGAGCAACTGCAACAGCAGACTTAACTTGCAGGGTCTGTTATTAGAGGGTTACCATCTTCCTCAGCTTTACACAACGGAGCCCTTTGAAGAAGACAAATGAATTGACTGAATCCTTGTGGCCAACGTCCTCTGTAAGTCCTCTAGTACATTCTGACCAGATGTTTCTCCGTTCTTGTCATACAACAACTGTTTGAAAGCTTCGTTTTCAATGAGGACCATCATATTTTTTAGGAAGTAGCCTTCGCAGTAGGCAGACAGTTCTGTGACGCCGAGGAACTACAAGAAGTGAAATTAGAGAAAGATAACCATTCTGATAAAACCCAGTCAGCAAACACAGTGCATAAGAGCTGCACACCAACAAATACACAAGCTAAGCGTTTTAGACAGGCACAGTAACACTTACAGATATGAATTCATGGAGGAGAAGGAGTTAATCAAACAGTATTTTATGCTGATGACTCTCATAATAATTCCATGTTAAGAGACCCTGGCTGTTGGGAAACAAAATTCCACGGGCTGAAGCTTTGCTCCCTTGGAAATTGATGGGAGTTTTACCACAGAGTTTACCAGACCCATGATTTCATGCTAGAAGTTACACCCTAAAACTGCAGGTTTGGGAAAACATTACAGACCGCGTTTCAAGAATGCCATCCATAGCAAGGATGGGACATATGACTGCGGAAAGCTGTCATGCAAAATTTCATGCTCTGAGGACTCTTTGGAGGAGAAATGGAAACAATCAGCCATTGAAAAAATCTCCCCAGGGCAGAGGTGGATTTCCCAGCATTGGACACTTTAAGATTCAGCTGGACAGTGTGCTGGGCCATCTGGTCTAGACTGTATTTGTGCAAAGAAAAGTGGAACAGATGATCCTTGAAGTCCCTTCCAAGCTGGTATTCTACAATTCTATGATTGCAATTTTAAAAATGGAAAGCCCATAGGGATATTAATGATATCAGGACTCTCCAGTCAGCTTTTATTTGTAAATACGAGCAAATCCACATCACAGAATCACAGAATACGCTGAGTTGGAAGGGACACACAAGGATCACCGCGTCCAACTCCTGGCCCTGCACAGGACCATCCACCAAACCGTATCTTTCCCTCAACCTTGATGACAAAGGCTGTGCTCCACGCGTCTCTGGGCCAACCTGCATACATGTCCCCCTCTGCAAAGGCAGGTCTCAGCATCGCCCGAGGTCCTGCAGGTGCAGATGAGCTTGCAAAGCAGCAAGGTCAAGAAAGGTGTCCCTGACCATGGCAGGGTGGTTCCAACTAGATGATCTCTAGGGGTCCCTTCCAACCCAACTAACTCCAGGAGTCAAAGATTCATGCACAGCCAGCGTGGCTATTGCTGCAATGCCTTACCCACAGCAGTGCCAACATGACTGGCTGTAAAACCCGCCCAGGTTCCCCACTTTCACTGCTTCCATTGGGAGATGCAGGCACAAATAACTTGCACGCTGGGGCTCTTACAGGAGCTGGATTTAGCCACTGGGTTTGTTAAGTCCCAGCATCAACAGTGTACTAGTTCCTCAGACAGGTCTAAAGCTCCATGTAAGAATTTTCTTCCATCAAGATGCAACAGCCCCATTTCACAGTTCAAAGAAAACATGTGATTTTAAAGCAAAATTATTAATTTTACTGACAGTAATACAAATTGAGAAGTTCCCACATGAGCTAGAAGACAAATCAAGTATTTTTCAAACGATTCCTGCACTGTAATTTTTTCCTCTTACATTAAACGGACCTGCAGATATACCTCATTGCCTATTTTTATAGGAGGACCTTTGTGCTATTTCAAACATTGATTGCATGTTATCTGAAGACCTAACATTACTATTCTCTGTAGGAAATACCTGATGATGGGAATGGAGGTCAGATCTGCAGGGGTTTGGAGCAATCTGCAGCATTACTCTGTTCAATCAAACCTCCAAGTCACAATGCATCAGTTTATCTTTTGTATAGACCATGTAAGTTATAGAAAAAATCTCCTAAGAAATGCCTGAAGAATATTTCACTGCACTTACTTGTGCATCATTTCCATCTTCCAAGTGAAAGTCTAACTACTACACACGAGGAGGGAAAAAACTGAAACTAATCAATGTGGTAACCACCTCCACCAATGCGTGAAAATAGGTTTTCTCGGACAAGAAATGCCATGCTTTTATGTCTAATGACTTAGGCAACCTCACAAGCTAAGTATATAATTTGATTCCAATAAGAAACTCTCCAAGACATAAAATTCTCATTACCATCCTTGCAGGGCTCTGAGCCATTGCACTTCCACAACGTGGCATTTTTATGTATTGACAAGGTGTCACCAGCATTGAGTGTATCACCCCACTGGGCTTCAGGCAGGAGAAAACAGGTAACGGAAATGGGAAAATGCACCTTGGAAGGTGAAAGCAGAGGTGTCTTCTTCACTTAGTGATTCCTGTTGAATCAGCTCAGCAGTTTGCGTTGCCATGAATAAGGGATACATCTCCCACACAGTGGTACACTCAAATTGAGTTTGAACCCCTTAGGGAAGGGGCTGAGAAGCTGCCACCTTGTACTTAGGCTACAGAATTTTGGACTGTCACTATACCAGGTACCTATGAATCAGTCAGTCCCAGTAAACGAATGACAAATCTTAAACACGTAACAAACGCACTAAACATATGAGATATGTATATTTTTTTATATCTGTATCTCACTACTTATCATAAAACTGACCTACGAGGATGACAGCAGACACACAACATGCAAGCACACGCAGTTATTTTTACCTTGGCATGATTATAAATATCCACGCAGTTTTCTGTATTAATGCTTTTTGCACAAATGATCTCACAGTGTCGTTGTAAAGCTTCAAGCTGGAAAAATTTAGCAGCAGAGAGGAGCTAAAAAAAAACAAAAGGCATGGAAAAAATAGTCAAAAACTGCTGAGCGATAGAGAATCAGAGCTTGCTTCTTTACTGTTTCATTGTATTTTTTTCTCTGCCCTTTCTTCAGTTAGCATGAAAGTACTGACAAAAAGTCAGAATGAGAAGACTGCTTGGTTGTTTTAACCCTCTGCAGTCCCTTCTAAATCACACTGTGGGAATCTGTACACAGAGAGAACACCAAAGGCTGCTCAGGTCCACATGCTAACTTTGGAATGGGACAAGGAGAAAAAGGAAACAGCGGCTTGAAGAATATTTTGTCACTTTGCAAACATGACTCTGCAATAAGGGACCTGCAAATACAACCCCAAAACCCAAAGTTCTGGTTCAACTGTTCCCCAAGATCTTATTGAAACAGAGCACCTGGGCTGGATGTGGGGAAGTCACCTGAAAGGTCAGGATCAAGAATACAGAGGAATTCAACCCAAATGATGATGACCATCCTGAGCAGTCTTAATCTAGAGAGACAATAAACCTCAAATCTGCCACCTCAGCAGGCTCAAGGAAATGGAATCAGATCTCCATATGCTCCTTGTCCTAGCTTGTGAGCAGCTGTAAGGGGATGTCCAGGCCAGGAGCACTGAAACACTGTCTGGGTCCACATTACTCCAAGGAATGAGTGCACAGAGGTGGGAACCAGCTTTGTGAGGCAATGCCTAGCTAGCATTCAGGTGAGTGTCATGTGTCTGTCACTGCTCAACCACAGCTCTCCTGACACCAGCACTGACCTCCCTTTTTGGCCCTGCATCCCCCACTATAGCTATACTGCCTACCCTGGCACTGCCTTGGCATCTCTGCATGCCTGTGGGGTGAAAATGGCTTGAACTTTAAGTTCTCCAACTGATTTCAGCAGTGCTAAGATTTCCTCTTTTGCCCTTATTCCGTCCTTTTACAGCAGGGAAAAGTCATTTCACTTTCTGTATTTCCATGGTAGGTCATTGTCTCTGGCTCTCTGCTCTGCCTTAGAAAGCAGGTTGGGGTTCTTCATTGCTTGACACCTCGCTGTAATCCAGCCTGCCTTTAGGCCAAGCTGTTCAAACAGTACTTATTCAGGTATTCAGGCCTGGACACAGCCCTTACTATCTGGGACTGATAAGAAAAAGCTAACCTGTGCACCACAAAGGGGCTCTCATGCTGCACCGGGGAACAAACAAAACCCTGAAACTTCATGACATTATTCTGACTTCTCCTATGCAGTCTGCTCAAGCTCTACTTTAATCCCATAAATAAATCCAAGTGCTGGAAATCTGCAGTGCTGATGTGATAGCAGCCAGCTGGCCTCAATTATGAATTGCAGCAAAGATTTCTGTGGAGTATTTCTGGTGCTTCTTGTTATCATATTTGTAATAAGGCAAGTTACTAAATGCAGTTTTGAAAGATAAAGCCAAATCCTATTCCAGATGCCTCTGTGGCTCAAGCAGTCATGTGCTGGTTTGTAATTACTTTAAACTGTGAGGAACCATGGCCAGATCTGTTATCAAGAGATCAATCAGTCATACATTCTGGAGACACAGAAGTTTTGAGATGTCACAAAAGTAGAGCAAGCTGCCAGCTGAAATGCAGCACAAGCTTTTTAACAGCCTAGGTGATAACACACATCTCCATAAAGCCACTGCACTGCCTAGTCTATTCCCTATTTCAGAAAAGGTTAGAAATTCAAGAGGTCTTTCCAAACTGTGAGTGGAATAGAAAATTAGTGAACTTTTCCTATACAGCTCAGGAAGTCAATGTGGATATGCTTACTTAAAAATCCACTCTCTGCACTAGAGAGGGATAATTTCAGTCCTGAGCAGTTCCATCCTGTCCATTCCGTCCTGGCTGCCAGACAGTAGTGTTATAGGGACAGAATAATACAGGCAGCAGTAAAACAGCGACCAGACACGAGGAAATGGAAAGTAGCTGCACCAGGGGAAGTGCAGATTGGCCATAAGGAACAGGTTCTCCACTGAGAGGGTGGTCAGTCACGGAACAGGCTCCCCAGGAAAGTGCTCATGGCATCAAGCCTGCCAGAGCTCAAGGCACGACACTCTGAGTGATGTGGTTTAGTTTTACATGGTCCTGCAAGGAGCAGGGAGTTGGACTTGATGATCCTAATGGGTCTCTTCCAACTTGAGATATTCTATGACCCTGTGATCACAGTGGCAGACACTGATGATTACCGGCTGTTCAAGTAGCTCTGATTTTAGTATTTACTGACCTGCATTCTTTTTGGCTGCCTGAAAACTCCCTGAATGACTGTCAAGAGTTTGCTCAAATATCCTTTAGTTCTCTGTGATTGCTGATCACAGCTGACAATGATGGCACACAGTATTTGGAAGGGGATGACTTTAACATCCATAAGGTTGTGGTTGTGTGGCTACACTGAAGGTTCAGTCAGCTCCAGCTGGCTTGGTTTGGCTTTTGCAAAAGGCCACAGTAGCACCTGGATGTTTTACATCCAGTGAGAAAGGGGCAAAGAAGTCTCTGTATCTCAGGGAGCAGATTATGGTTTTATTCATAGCATTTGAGAGTCACATGCTTGAAATGGAACTGAACTGTGTCTCCAGTGGATTTCTCTCATGGTTAAAGCCTGGCACATGCCCAAGACGTCTCCCATGTGAGGAACCAAATTGGATGTTTTTAATGCTGCTGAGATAGAGACGATGGAACACTGTGTTGCTGGAAATTGGTTCCAGATTTTGGTAACACCAGCTTTGTCTCTAAGTAGGTCTTACAAAGTCTCCCAGGCTCCTGCAGGACTGCAGAGAGCCTGGGCACTCCGGGTGAGGCACTGCTGGATCTTACAGGAATGCTCAGGTCTTGCCCAATGGCCCTGTCCCCTCGGGTGAATGGTACACAGATCAGTCAGCATCGCTCCCACTGCAATTAAATAAATGTCTCTTACCTCCATAATTTCATTATTTTTAATCAGGAGTGACTCTGCACCTCCGTAATACAGATACTGCATAACCAGCTGTAATAAAACAAAGGGAGTGTTTATAAAAAGCAATCCGAGACACAGAGGAACAGGGGACGATGCAGGCAATACCCAAGGCCCTCCTAACACCACCATGGATTTGTAGGTAAATCAGGCTCAAGCCTCCTGATTTCAAAGATATGCTTGGTTATTCTCTCCCTCTGCAAAGTCCAATGTTTCTTTCTCACAGGTAGTCTGATGTCTCAACCCTCACCCTCAAATTGGAACTTTCTGGTGAGCACCAAACAGCTTGCAGGAAACGGAATATCTCATTCTGAACCTTCAGTGTATTTCCCAGTCTGTTAAGTACATCACTGATGCAGGCAAACACAGCATATATAATGGTTATTCCCTTATTCCTTTCCTGGCAAAGGCCACCTTCATCCAGCTGTGTGTGGGCATGCATGGATGATAAGAAAGAGGTGGAGGAGGCTTTGCACTGTAATACAAGCCAGCTAAGATCCCCCTGCAGGGAGCCCACAGTTATTGTAGGCAGCTGGGAATTATGTGCAGCGGTAACAGTCGACACACAGAGCTGTCTGAGCTCCAGCTCAAAGCAAGGGAAGCATATCCCTGTACATGCTACAGGTACAGAGAGCAAGCTCTGCCTTTTCATGGCAAAAAATTGATTGGAGAACACTGCAAAGAAAGGGAATGAAGTGTGTTTTTTCCAAACCTGTCCATTAAATACAGAAAGAGCCAACTACAGAAAGAAGTGCTTTATGCTGGCAGGCAGAGCTTCGTGTGCACAGCCCATGTCAGTGAAATGCATGTTGCTGGATCTGCTGGGGCACATTTGCATCAATAGCACTCTGCAGTGAACAGACAGAGATGAAGCCTGTGCTCGTGAAACCACTGCTCTGGTTTATCATAAACTACAGATGTACTAATTTGATCAGGGCATGCATGGCGTTCCTCTTACAAGTGCCACTCAAATGCAGCGTGAGGACTGTACCTGAAAGATGGGGTACTTCACATAGTTGATCTCAATACAAGTACTATCAGATGCGGGCTTGCTAGACAGCAGTGCTTTAAACCTAAATAAAAAGGAGCAAAATTGAAATACCAGCCCAATTATCTCTGGGAAGAAGTACAGCAAAACCAATACAGAAGTGCAGTGGAATGACAGCATCAACTCTTGCAAAAACAGTATACTGAAATGAATGGATTTGTCACCAAAAAGCATCAAGATTCAGACACTAACACGTAGTTCAAACAAAAAGGAAGAAGCCTCTCTCTAGGAGATTTCAATTTGAAATTTTTGAGAAATACATTTAATATAACAACAGAATAAAATGTACATCGGAAATTCAGATTCTGTAAGGGTGCATATTACAAAACCAAATTTTTTTTCTTGAAGGCAACATGAACTTTTATGAAGATTTGCAGCATTTAAAACCTGAACATTTTCCTTTTCTGAAGGAGAAAAATTTTGGCTTATGCCCACTATGCTGCTTTAAAAAATGTTTTGGAACAAAATATTAAAACAACAACACTAAGACTTTTAATGCTCCTATGAAGGCTCAGTACAATTGTGTAAGAGAGGCAGGAGAGAAAATGGGATAAGTTGCTGTTCTCTGATTATCAAAACCCAAAATTCAGACACAAGTTTCAGGACAAAAAACCCACATAATTTTAGTTAATAACTGCAGACTTATGTGAGATATATACACACATAACAATCTACTTCTCAAAACCAGATACTCCCATTGATCAGAAGGTGAAAATGGGAAATGTCCTGCCAGACACACCTGCCCTTGTACTTCCTCTCTTTGATAATTCATCTGACCTTTCAGCAGTAGTTCAAAGCTTGGCTTATCTATCAAGACCAGCATGTGCTGGATGGTAACCTTTTCCATATCATGACTGCATCTTGTTAATTAAAATACAGATAACAATTTATTTGCTTTCACTAGTGCCAAACTTTATTATGAACACAATTAGTAGGCTTAAAGCTGGACTTTGGAGCATATTTATACATCTACCAAGAAGCTCTACACCCAAATATCCATTTCTTAATTGGAGGCAGGGTCAGATACTGCAGTTACTTCATGCAAATCTTTTTACTCTGTGCTGTGGGTTGGCAGCACGACTAGCATCAATTCCCATATTGCCTAAATTATCCAAACTCAGTGCTTTGTCCTTGCCACATCTTGAACTAAGCTGTTATGGAGGGTCAGCTAGATTTGTTTAAAAGCACACCTTCAATTATACAGCTGCACACAAATAATGTTTGTGAGCAACTTTTAGGCTGGGCTGAGCTGGGTAACCCACATTCAGCCTTCTGAGCACAGGAAACAGACAATATTGCCTTTGGATACAGTCTATGTTTCACAGCTATTCAATTTTATTTAAAAGCTGTCAAATGCTGTCAATGAATTGTGTGATAGTAGTTTGTTTTTCCTGGAGACTGCCTGAACTGATGCATGGTAGGATTTAGCCACTCGCAAGATAAATTATTAAGAATCAAAATATTAAGACTCCTGTGTGGTCAAGAACTGGGTGCAGCAACGAGCACCATGCCAACGTGCCTCAGTGGAATGAAGTCAGAGGCATGGCCAGAAGCATGGATCATTCACTGGGTGAAAATCTAGTGACAGGAGCACTTGTTAAATGTCTTGCAGATCAACCAGAAACAAGCTGTGGGGCTGTTCTGATTAAGAAAAACTTGAAGATTGGGCCACTAGCCTTCGAAGAACTGGAACACTAAAACAAACAAAAAAACCCCATAAACCCACAAAATCAAATTCTATTTTTGTTAAAAACCAGAAATATATCTCTATTTTACCTTGGTGATGCAGTAAATAGCAACACTCGATGTGCATAAAATGGTCTTCCTTCCACCAGAAATGTGACATCTGACATCTCTTTATTATTAAGAAAATGGGGATCTAGAATCACAAAAAGAAGGAAACAAAGAAGACAGTAACTTTAATTTGGGAGAGGTCATGAACGCACTGAGTGTTTTCCTGTTGTGACAAAAGAAGGCAACAGAATAGAAGGATATTGTTTTTAATGAGTAAAGCCCATACAGCTATTTCGGACAGCCTGAGACAGAAGCCCCTCAGACAACCACATGGAGTTCAGAGAGAGGGAATTCAAAGCTCTGAAGTCCAGGATGACCTTGCTGCAATGACAGCCAGCCGTCCCCTCTGTGTGACACTGGCACAGCCTCCCAGCTCTGCTGCCCAGAGCAAACTGCAGCTCAGCAGATGCTGCAGGGGCCTACACCCATTTATACCCTATTAGGCCACTCTCCCTGTGTGAAGAAGTCTGTGTCAAGGGGAAGAGGGTCCTGGAAAATTGCTTGGGTCTTCCCTCAGTCCTCTGAAAACACCCTGGGCTCTGCTGACCAAGCTGGGAGGGCTGTGCCGGTGCAGCATCACCTGCAGGCAGCCAGGGTGGTGTGAGATCCAGACAGACACCTGGCTCCAGGCCCAGGATTTGGATCCCAGCCTAATTAGCAACACAGACAAATCTTTGCAGATTTATAGCCCCACTCGAGTGCACCTGATGACCTTCCTGATTTCAGTGGGAGTTTTAGGTCAGGCTAAGTTTGGGGCCCTTCCTTTTTCTAATTCTGTCTTTTAAATTCAGGTTTTTCTGACTTGTGGCTCCCTCAAGCACCTGGCCAGCAACAGCCTTCCCACAGCTCTCCCTGGAGATCTCCCTGAGGATCTTCCAGTCACACTTACCCAGGCGGGAAGTCTGCTTGCGCTTGATTTCCACGAGCTTTGGAATGGGGTAAGGTCCATAGCAATGAGTGAAAATGACAGAGAGCTGCTGGCTGATCACCTCATTCTAAGCAAAAGAAAACAAATATATGCAACATAAGGTCAGTATGCAAAGGACATGTTACGTTGTTCTCAACCAGCTGCCTGTTTTGAAGGTGAAAAATGTGATTGCTGAAGCTTTATTAAAAATCAGAGCTTACGATTATTAGCATTTGTTAGAAACTGCAGCTCTCATTTACTTGATTGCTACGTCTTCTGTACAAGTAATTTTAAATGAAAAAGTCTTCTCCTTGGATGACAAGTCTTCTTTGCCTAACAAATTCCATAGCCCTGTCCCCTCTGCAAAAACAAAGTTCCTTTACAACAGTGATTTCATTTTATTTGCAGACTTACTGTACTGGAAAATTACTTTTTTTTTTTTTTTTGCTCTTTAGAAAATGGTCACTGGTCACGTCTTGGAAAACCTGAGCTACAGACAGATACAGCTGCACAGCCTGCATGCATTTTCAAGTGCAGCAGTCTCAGAAACAGACCCTTCCCTTACAGAGTGACTGAGGCACCAGAGCCAGCCACTCATTTAATCCCAAATACACCTCTGGCACCAGTGCGGGCACCACTGTGCTGTGGAAGCCACCAGACCCTCACAAAACCAGGTCTGGTCCCTGGCCTTACCCCTTTCTGCCCCAACTCTGGGGGCAAGACACCCACAGGATGCTTTCCTAAGCACCTTGAGAATTTGTATGCCTAAGCTGCAAGGGTAGTGAAATGGATTTAACGCTTAACTACCTAAGTCCCAGAGGAAAGCAGGATTTAAAAGCTTTGGCAAATTTTATCCCACACTCTGCTGATAACCGGAGCAAGTCTAGACAAGTTCAGCAGTGCCACATTGTTAATTCGTGGTGACATCTTTTAACTACCCTGCTGGCTGGTGATTCTCTCCACACCAGGAAACTGTGAAACGGCAAAACCCTTAGACATAAGGGGGTCAAAGGCCAAGGAAATAAGCAGGTGAGGGACAAAAGAATAATCATAACATAAAGATTTCAGGAGTATAGATGTTATACTCAAAATATCTCCAGGCTTTAGAAGCAGAAATTGAAGCTTTCCTTGCTCTGAGCACATTTCAAAAGTGCTCCTTAAATCCCACAAGTGACAAGGAGGAGTGGCAGAGATGCTGTAATGACTCCCTTACTGAATCTAATCAAACAGGGTGGGAAGGGGTAGAGCTGTTCCCTCACAGGCACATGCTGATGTCAAAGGAAATTACACGCACTCGCCCGCAGGCAGGACTTGGCTCCTATTACTACGTCAGATGTAGCACTGAAAGAAACGCTAAGATAAGAGAAATATTCATACTGAGAGACACCATTTAGCAGGCACAGGGCCCAGCCCTCGGAGAGGGGCTCACTGCTGTGGCTCTGAGACAAGGAGGGCTCTCACCCCAGGAGCATCTCACTGTTCAGCATCCTCCCATCGGAGTTCTGCGAAGCCCTCACAAAGGCAGTGAATCACAGGCTAAAGAGAAAAGGAAGATTTAAGGCCAGATTTAAAGAAGGAAGTGACTCAGCTGCCAGGAGGGCTGGGAGGGAAAGCTTTAGACAGACAGGGCAGAAAGAGCAGTTTCTTCTCTGCTCAGAAGGGCTGTGCCGAAGCGCCAGGGCCGACTGAGTCAGCCAGGGAGGAGTGTGTCTGGGGGGATGCTGATTACAGCAGGGCAGCTCCCGGTTGGATCTGGCAGATGCTACAGGTCCGAAAATACAACAGCAGATGGAGGCAATTCCGTGGTTAGAGCAGAGGGAAGCTTCTGGAGAGGAGAAGCAGTGCTCACCTTTACCTGCAGTGAATACAAGCAAAGCTCACTGAAGAGGAGAGCTCCTGGCAGCGCCCTCCCCACTGTGCCGGGGTGCACAGGTCCCGTCTGTGTCACTGAGGTTTCAGGGGGCTCCATGGACTCACCAGTCGCAGCCACAGCTGTGCCTACGCAATAGCTTTTTAAGAACACACGTGCACGTCAACAAAGACAATGCAACTCCTCCTTCCAGGGTGCCTGTGGGAATGTGCTGATGGAAAATC
Source organism: Dicrurus megarhynchus (assembly GCA_013399195.1). Taxonomy (NCBI): domain Eukaryota; kingdom Metazoa; phylum Chordata; class Aves; order Passeriformes; family Dicruridae; genus Dicrurus; species Dicrurus megarhynchus. Next base: position 975,225 of record VXAD01008431.1, read on the forward strand.
TGGGTACTGACTTCGCAGTGCCTTGTTAGGAGCTGCAGGCCTGACTCACCAGACCGAACCACAGCGCCATGGACCAGGACATCCAGCTGCACCGAGACCAGGCAGGGACAGGCCGAACCCAGCCACACAAGTGGGAGAAGGGGATCCCTGCTAGGAACTCCAGCCAACATAAAGAACCAGTTGTGCCTGCAGACCATCCCATGGGAGCCTGCCTACACAGGAGAGGTGTTGCCTACTCCCTGGGTCACCAACGGGGCACGAACTCTGTGGTGTGCAGATAGGAGCCCATAAAAAAGCCATTTTGCCCACAAGACTGTGAAAAAAATGGTGTAAACTAAGCTCTAACTAGCTCAAGATGTGATACATTCACATGAGAGATGCTTAAAAACCTCAAGACATGGAACAGAGATGGGACAAAGAGAAAAGAGACCTTAGGATGGACACATCAAAGAAAGCAGGGCTATCAGACAGACAGTGGCTTCAGACCTCCAATGCAGAACACTGACCTCATTTGGCAGAGAGGAGGCTGGAGACCTCTGCCTTCTGTCGGCGACGTTAAATACTTCCATCTCATGCCACTCAAAGGCCAAAAATGTGCTCAGCGAGAAAGCTGAAGCCTGTGCTTATTCAGAGTCGTGGCTAACAAACAGCAGCAAGGGACGGGAGTGGTAAGTTATTGCAGAACACCAAGTTTGGTTCCCACACCCCCAGCACACAGCCAAGCTCAACAGGGCTGTGGCCCTGGATCTGCTCCCCACAGTGCCTCTGCTGACTTCTACCAAAAAACCAGGCAGAAACAGGAGAGGGAAAAGGGATGCTTTATCTGCAGCTGGATGGCTGGGGAAAAAATTGGCTTTTTTAAGCCAAGTCCTGCTCTTGGAGGACTCGGGCTGCCTGTGAAGTAACTGAGAACAACTGCAGAAGTTCATGACCTGGGGCACAAGCATTGTTCTGGAAGACAGGAGGACATATTCAGCCTATTCAACCTTCCCCTTCACACAGGGCCCACACTGAGGTGCTCAGAAGCTCTCATTTAAGCACCAAGATGGATAATTCTTCCCTGTTTATCCTTTCATCCTAGCAATGTAACTGTGAAAGCCCAGCTGTAGGAGCTCACTGCAGCAGTTGTGGGCGGCAATATTAACACTGGAGGAGCAAACCAAAGTTTGTTTTCTTGCTATAGTTTGATGTTGGAAAACATTGTGCCAGGATGTGTGAGGCTGACACCTGGAGCGAGGCCAGCTTCCCTTCAGACATGGGCGTTCATCTGCACTCAAAGGGAGCCGACGCACATCTTCTTCTGTGGGAGGGGGAAGAAAGCTTGGCACAGGATATATAAAAATATTTACCTAGCCATGGGGAAGTTTACAGATAGGCAAGAGGGAACAGGGAACAACAGCGAGTCTTCTGAGGGAGATGGTGCTTCCAGCAGAGAGCTGGTTGGTGAGCAAGCAACTTTGCTTTGTAGATACAAGCGGTCCCCTGACTTAAAAGCATTCTTCAGCAGAGATCTAAAGGAATTCCCCAGTCCTGCTGAATGCACTTGAACTGTGAGGGAAATTCATAAATTCTTTTGAAGCGAAGCTGGAGGCTTTCAAGTTGTTGGACCAGAGATGCCTTGTCGATTGATCTGAGAAGAGGTGAAGACCTGGGTGGGGAGTGCAGGGATATTTTTTCCTGAATGTCCATCTGACAAAGGTCTATGGCAGGATTCAGGGAAGTCTCCTCCAGGCTTCGGCACATACCCCGGGAGAGCTTGCTCCATTCCAGGTTACAGGGATCAATGCAGCATAGCCATTCCGGGATGTGTTCCTACAAGGTACTGGACACAACTGGGAAATACACAGCCAATATTCTCCGGTACCTGTGCAAGACACGTGTCTATGCCCCAAACTCTGCAGGGTAAAATGCGTGTTGCAGACTGCTCAAACCCCACTGCCTAGTTCTCCTTACCAGCCTACAGACACCCTACCACCTCCACGTGGAGTGGCTGCCCTCTACAGTAGTAACAAGTCAGGCTTCTTTTCTTTACCTCTGAAATCCCAAGCAGTATTTTGGGGTTTTCTTCTACTGATGTTACCCTCACCAGCTCAGCTCCATTAATGCTGTTTTAACCTAAGTCTGCCAGGCCCTCAAATTCCTCTACCGCATAGTCCCAAAACCAAAACCTCACCACACTGAGGCAGAAAAAGTAACACTTAATCTTCTGGGCTCGGTGTCTGCCTGTTAATACACATCTCCCCAGCAAGCTGAGAAACCACACTGCTCAGAGAACAGGGGCACTGGCAAAGGTATCTTCTCTCTCTGGTCCTGAGGATGCTGGGGGGACCCATTTCTCTGCTAAATGCAAAGTGTCGGAAGTGCTGTTTCTAGTGACCCATCTCACACACAGTCCCCAGCAGCTGTTCCAGCAGTGGTAGAGTCTCAGGATACCCTGAACTCATTGAGGACTCATCCATGACATGCTGGGATACCCCTGAATTAGTCCTCTATTTATGCTCCTCTTTCCCAGAAAAAAATGGTAAGAGTGAAGTAACAGAGAGGGCTTTTTGCTGCTCCCCATCCCTGAACATTCCAACTCTGAGACCTTCTATGCCATCTCAGAACCTTCTCCATCCTTGCAAAGGTGTTCCTGCTACTGTCCTCTTGCATAACTTACTTTTACCAAATGCCTCAAAACTGATTGAATGTCACTCCTAGATGGTTAAGCAGCATACACATAATTAATATTAGTCAACAGTTGGAAAGGGAGGGAAGCCCCAGAGGTTGGAGCTACAGTTAGAGGCAGTGAACTGTGCAACAAAATGGGTTTTGTTAGTGCTGGGCTCAAGCCCTTCCACTGCAAGCACAAACGGAAAAGAATTAATCACAGGTAAGGCACAAATAGACCCTTCCGTTGCTTCTGGGAAAGCTGCCAAGCCTCCTTTTCAAAAGGCTCTTTATATCACAGCTGTGCATTGTATGTAAAAACCTCAGATCCACGGGCACAATCTAATCCCTGGGTGAGAGCCCAGAAAAGGGCAGGTGTCACATCCACGGCATTTATTTCTTGTAAATGAAGAAACGGCTCCTGCCTCTGGCAGGGGAACATTTTAGAAGGTAGCAGAGGGTAGGAAGAAAAAATCCAACCTGTGTTAGTACCATGCTGAAGGTGTGTTATGAAAGCACAGGACAGGGTTAACAGTGTGCTGTTAACATGCCACTCGGTACCTGGCGCTCGCATCTCACACGCAGGATGCAGGATGTACACGTGTGGATAACCTGGGTCCGGCTTACTCGGAACTGTGCAGACACAGAAGTGCTACAAGTGACAATGGGCAATGCTACAGATCACTGCAGTTGCTCGAGAACAGTGAAACCTGACTACCAGAATCACGACAAGTCCCAGCCCAAAGATCAATCACCGTGTGCTGGCTGGGCACTAGATGACACACAGAAGGGCATTAGCCACTCCGCAGAATCCATAAGCAAACCCTTTAGCATCCTGGGATGTCTTCAGGGTTATTTTTAGTGCAGGTTTTGGTGTGTCTGTCTCCTCTGTGGAAACTCCACATTTTTCTTCAGCTGAAGTATTTCAGTCGTCAGCCAAAATATTCCATTTTCAGGCGTTAATTTTTTCAAGAAAGGTAAAATATTATGTGGGAAACAAATATCCTAGTGAAACCTTTCATTACAATAAAACCTCAATTTTCTGTTGAAAAGCAGTTCAACAAGACAAAGAGGAGTCTTTCCTGATCGTCTCCAGGTAACAGAAACATGCACAGCACTCTGCCAAGGGAGGACTTTCCCCTGGGACACAGTTAGGACACCCTGCCTGCCCCAGTGCTGTGTAAGGTTCACCTCTCCTCTCTACCCTTAGCCCTTCCTGCAGAACAGGGCAGTCTGGCTTCCTACAACAAAACACAGCTTCACTCAAGCTCATCTGAAACATTCATTTCAGCCCATCATGAAGCAACAGAAGAAAGTGGAATTTTCTAGCTCCTTTGTCTACCAATGCCACGTTCTAGGTCACACGCAGACCCTGAGGAAATACTGATGTTTGCTGAGCACCATGCCTGGACTTAGTAGAACAGATGCATGAGCTGAGTCTGTTGACATTCTCTGAGGAACCTCTCCCAGCATTTGTTTTAGAAGAATCAAATCCAAAAAAACCCCAGCAACAGAGAAACAGAATGCTCATTTCAAGTTTCAGCTTCTGAAAGTTTTCCTGGAACACAAAAGGCAGATGCTTCAGTCTTTCCTGCTGCTTTCTGTTTGATGGAGACATGAAAATACTTTTTCAGTAGTTAGTGCATCTATGACAAAGGCTATTTCTGAAAAGATATATTTTAAAAAACACCCCAAAACTTTCCTTTTAAGAGATTTCTGTTTCCAAATGGAGAAGTTACTGCTAAAAGAGTACTTTAGCTTTTAGACCATATAGGCTAGATTTCTCAAGATACCCACATACCTGAATCCTTTTGGAATTTTAAAACTGGTTATTGTTCTGAATTGCTATTTGTTATCAATAACTGTCAACATCAGACTGATGGCTGTTATTCGAACAGCTCAGCCTTCCAGAAGAGCCTGTGCACTCCTGCACATTTCTTCAGCTGCCTATAGGTGCATTTGTCAAGGCTGGAAAACTGCAGGAATTTTAAATTCTGAGGAGACATCTTTGCAAAGTAGTTTACTGCATCTTTCAACAAGCCTGGCTGTCCAACACCTCACTAACAGGCTAAATTTTAAAATAAACTAAATAAAATAAACATGTCACCACTGACAGAAATGGATGGGAAGGATGAAGAGAAAGCTGCAGAATGCAATGAAGGTCTGGCAGTGAAGGATCGCTCCTACGACTTCTCAAGCTGATTCTGCCTTAGACAATACACCAGCAGGAATACCCATAGTCTGAAGCCAACTTTTCCCGGTGTGAAGCACCTCTAGGAGCTTCAGACAATGCTTCAGCACACGTGCTCAATGCACATGTGGACTCACACATGCACTTCAGCAATGCATGGCCACACAGGATCCAAGGAAATGGCAAAGAGCTCCTTACCTGTTCTACGGGGGAAAGGGAGAAAGCTGTAAGAGAGATTATTTGGAATTAAAAGATTGCGTATTTTCTCAAAAAAATAGGCCAAGGACAAGCTGATGTAAATGGCTGCAGGCAGAGAAAGCAGTGGATGAAACTGGCTCATGACCTCATACAACTGGCAACAGTGCTGGCTCATCTACACGGATGGAGCTGGGTGATTTAATGACAATTCAGTCTTAAGCAAAGCCCTGAAGTGGAAACCTAAAACCAGCCTCCTCCAAAGGCCAGATGTGTTTAATTTCCAAGGTTGTGGGTTTAAGTCTTTCTTTTCAAGTTGTGGAAATGTCAATATCAAACTGAACAGCTCCAGGATTTTCGTAGAGGACAAAGAAACATCCCTGCACATTCAGTGTATCGTCCTTAAGAGAATCTCTGCAAACACGGAAGAGCTGACCTGCAAGCCTCACCTCAGGCACTACAAGCCCAGATATCTGGGCACAGCCTCCGCACAGCTCTTTTAAAAGCCTCTATTTGGGGGAGCCACTCCTCAGGCATATCCACTTCTCAGGCAGATATGATCTTCTGACATGGGACAGGTGGGCAATCCAGCTCAGAGTCAAGCTCAGGCAATGCAAACATCAACCTCAGCTGGAGGCAAAGGAAAGCTTTCAGTGAGGACTTTGGGGGAGTCTTCCCAGGCCATGAAGAGCACAACACAGATACCAACAGCCAGGAATTCAGTTGTATCTTCCTATCATTCTTCTATAACAAGACCTCCAGCATCACTTTAATCTTGAGGGACTTGACTCTGCTCTACACAGCAGCTAAAGTTTAGCTCAGGGCTACTTACTCCCAGAAGTGACTCTCTGGCTTCTGCCTCACACAGCCCTGTCCAAACCACTTCTAGCAGGTTATGTTTGTGTGCTTATCTTCCAAAGAGATTCAATCCATCCCTAAATGGCAGCACCTTTCCTACCCATCCAGTGTCTCAAAACCATCACGTGTCATCAACATTTTTAGCGTCGGAGTCTTCCCGGTTTGAATTTTGCTTGCTCTTAGGAGAGGTGCCTTAAACCAAGCTCTCCATGTCTTTGCCACAGATGTTGCTTTTTCCAGAGTACCTTGCCCCTGGTCTTTAATTTGGTAGTGACCCAAACTCACTGCAGGACAGCAGGAGCTGTGGAGGGAGTGACTGCAGAGCAATTCTCTGTCTCTTCTCACAGCTCTGCCTCACCAGCATGGAAATGCCGCTACTGCCCCACTTCCCGTGCAATTCTCAGTGGTGCAGCCGATACAGACATTTAAAGGGATGAAAGGAAATGAAAGAGCTCCATCCCACTGGAAGCCACCGGGAGCCGGGTATCAAACCCTCCTCTGTGCTTTTGGAAGACTTCCTCCAGGGCTTTAGTGCAGCAGTGAACAACCCATGTGCAACCTATACACTGTTCTCCCCCACTTACTTCACAGCTTGAAGAAAGGCAATAAGCCCAGGGACTTCAGCTCAGCCAGTTTTGCCTGACTCACCAATTTTTGTTCCTGTTCTGTGTTACAGCATCAGGACTTTTGCAAATTTTATTTTTATTTCTACTGTCAGCATCCCAGCACATAGATGGGAATGGAGTGCCACCCTACAGGACACCAGCATCAGTGCTGGCAGAGCTCCCACACAAACCCTCACATCTGTATCCCCTAGAAACAGGCATTTTATAAACCATCTGTAAGAAAAAAGGGATTCCTCATATCCGACACTGTTCTTGTAGGTACTGGTTACACTTTCTTTAATTTCTTCATATCTGTAGCATTTGGCCTTTTTTTTGCATGGCCTGGGAACCTGCAAGAACATTTCGTACGACAGTGCCAAGTAGAAGGTGGGGGCAGAAAGCTTGCTTCCTACCCTAAGCCCTGCCCTTATGTTTCCATGTGATTTTTGGGGAGTTTCTCTGGCCAAATTACTCAAAACTATGAATTGCTGTCTGGCTTATCCAGGTTATCACAGCCTCCGAGACTGGGACTGTCACTCTATGAGATGCTGAAAATCTGCCTGTTTAATTACCTCAGTTTCCCTGTTGGTGAAGGGAGGATAAGATCTTCCATGTCTCAACTCATTAATATTAGTAAATTGTTCTGAGATTATGGGATAGCTGGAACTATTTATAGGAACGCAAAATGCCATTTCTACGAGGTGCAAGTTGCCATGCAATTAAAATACACGGAGCATCACAATATGTAGCAAATGGGACATCTTGTTTTACATCAGCCAAGAACTGCTAAGTGGCTCTCTGCTTCCTAGTTGCTTATTTTATACTTTTTGCCCTGAAAAACTCATTAAGGAAATGTACTGGGCCAGACTATGATGTTTAGCAAGAGTCATAATCTCTCTCGAAGTTTCCAGCCCACAGGGAAAAGGATGTCCGTGTGGGCAAATCAAGCTCCTCTCTCCACAGCTCTACAAAATGCAGAGCTTTACAGTTTGCTGTCAAGAGAGAGGGATGTGAACCACAGTTATGGCCCTTCTGCACCTCTTAAAGGAGATTTCCATTCTGTGGGTATACATAAAAATCTCTGCTCTCAGCCCTTCCAGAGAAGGGGAAGAGAAGATCATTTAAATCGCAGCTTTTCTCAGCTGCCTTCTATGGAGTGACCAGGGAGAACTTTTATTGGCTCATTCTCCTACAAATGAATTTATGTAGATTCCTTCCAAAGGGTTGCATAGTCTCTTTCCTCATTTCTGTCTGGGAGAGCTTTGTAAGAGGCCATTTGGACAAGACCGCCACAATAATTCATAACATTTGCAGACAATTTGTAAACCCTTACAGTGTCCCAGAATGATTAATTATTTTTTCCAAGACTATGAAACACTGTGTGAGTGTGTGTTTGTGGATATAGATGAAGACAGGCAGTTCCCCCAGGCCCAGGAGCAGGCATAAAGATCAGCACAGATTTCTTCTTCATCATGTAGGGGTTTTTGTGATACTTCAGTTGTTTCCCCCCTCTATATTTTAGGTGTTAAGTGAACCCAAAGCAGAAGGTAGCAGTCTTATTTTTTTCCAGGTCTCCTACAATAGACTATGGAAAACCTAGATGTACCAAAGGTATAATCCCATGTAAATGATTTATTCTAATGATGATTGCTGGCCTTGCCTTCAGCCACCCAGGAGAAAAGCAATTAAAGTCACCCCTCATCCTAGATTAGGCCTAGATTACAAGGCCTAAACTTAATCTCTGTTAAGTTTTCAATATGATTCGTTTCATATCAACTTTCAAACCAAACAGCACTTTGCTGGTAGTTTCTGGATGAACATACATTAACCCAAGTGAGTACAGAACAAGGAATCTACAAATTCTAGGATTTGGAACAATTTCCTAAAACCTATCTCAAAATATTCTCCATAAATATCCATCCAATACAAACTAATTGCAAAGGCAAGGCTCGTGGGAGCAAAAATCAGAACAATGCTGGAACAAATATGCAGGATTTGCTCAGGACTCTAGTCCAAGCCTGATTTTGCAGCAAGATACAAGAAATAAATCCATGTAGGCCATCACTAGCTATACCAAGTCTGGAACCTTTCAGTATTGAGTGCCTATACCAGAACCTCTACCCTTTCTACATTATTTAGGCTATTACTTCAGATGCTAAAAATTATTTGCTCCTTGCTGTTACACCTAGAGTTGGGTGATAAAAGTTACTTACTTTCAGTTTAACAACTCGAAGACCATACCAACATGTATTGTGGTGTGTGAGGAAAAAGAACAGCAACCAAATAATTTGGATGCTTTTCATCACTACAGTGATTTTCTGGTAACAGTAGAAGTTGACTGGGCATTCCTTGGGAGTGACTGACTGTCAGGGGGACCAGTAGAGAAGAGTTTTATAAAAAGTTTTAAATTCTTCACTGGCTAAGACATTTTCCTCTCCTTGCCAGCCCCATGATCATCCCTTTTGCTGTTATACTTGCATGCCCTTGCAATGGTACCTCCTTGGAAAGGTTGTGTTAGTCTGATTTGCCTGGCTAAGAAAACGTCAGCTAAAAGAATAAATGTGGGGAGGCTGCAAGTACAAACACACACACAGAATATTTAAAAATTATCCTGTTCTGTGCTTGTAGAAGCCAGTCTCCTCACAAAGTTGAGAGTCTAAATCCCACATGAAGGGAAGAGAAAGTCGTGACAGGCTAAAGAAATCCAAAGTAAACATGAATATTAGCTTTGTTGTATGCTCCTGTAAAACAAGCTGGGTGAAGTTACTCTTTGGGTTGGTTATCAACAACTTTTGCCACACTGCCGTGACTCTTTTGACTTTCATTTCACCACTATGCATCAGCTTCTGTTGTCTCTCCAGCTTATTGTTAGCACCTGTTATTAGGCTGTTCCAGTAGAAGTGATTAGCCTGTGTGTTTATAACCTATGCTTCCACAGTGAAAGAACCCGAGATACATAATACAGATAATAATAATCCTGTGCAGTCTAAATAACAGAGCTATTCACAAATAATACCACAAGCTTTCATGTCTTACAGGATGGAAATAAGGCTGATTTCCTTTAAAACACGTAATTTATCCTACCTTGCTGGCCTTCAGTATCTCAAACATCAGAGGCAACCCTTGTGTGATAAGCTCCTCAGTGTACTCTTCTTCCTGGATGGACTTGAACTCCTTGAGCAAGCACTGGATGAGGGGTCGTCGGTGCTGCTGGAAGGACGTGCGCAGAGACTCCAGCCACGTGTGCAGCGTCCAGGGAACACCTGCAGCCAGAGGACACAGCTCATTCCCAGCTCCAGGGAAGGATGTGCCCTTCTGCTTTTTTTACCTTTACTTACGTTAAGATTTTAAGCAAGAGCTGCCAAATAATTCAAGAAATCAAATTCCTATTTATCCCTAATTGAGAAGGCTGATGGTTATCAGTACATCCCAGAGCTAATGCACAGAGGCTTTCCTCCAAATGCTAAGAGAAGACTGTGGTCTCTCTGCTCATCTAGCCTTCAGCTTCTCTGCTGAGACTGCCAATTTGTGGTAATTGCTGTGGGGTTCTGTGTTGCAAAAGCCTTTCAGAAACTAGATTTACACTAGCTCATTTGTTTGAATGTGGCCCTGGAGAGCCATTAAATGGTAAAAAACCCTGATTTTGGTCACTACCTACCTGGATTCAAATTGGTGGTCTTCAGATTAAAACTTGCTTTAAGTGATACCCCATGTCCTCTCCTGATCATTAATATTTTCCCTAAAGAGCACTGGGCAAGTTAAGCAGATCAGCCCTTTCAAGCAGATTGTCGTGGCAGAACCACTCTCCAGGAAGTTAAAGGGAACTGCTCCCATGCCCTGAGTGAGAAAGCACATGGAGCTAATGTACCTCTGCAGGCATCAGGCTGGATGTGACCTACTTTCTGCTCTCACAGAATGGAGTGGAAGGAAATACAAGGCTGGTGTTTGGCAAGTGAAGGTTTTTCCTTCCCTGGCAGACAACGTTCAATGCCCGGAGAGCACCCCTGACACTCTCCTCTCGTTCATCTCCAGATCTCTGCCAACACAGCCCACTGCACACCCTGACCCACACCCCATGTCCCCAGGGCTGGAGCACTGCCCCAGGCAGAGGCACACCAGGCCCTTGGGTCTCCCTTTCTCTGTGAACAGACCAATGGGGATGGTAAATACACAGTCCAGGTCGATTCCCCTCTGTGCCACACAACCACCCTCCCCACAGGCAGAAGCAACTTCCCAGCAAGCTGGCATGATGTTCGAGTCCCTCACTGGCAGAGGTGGCATACCAAGGAGTCAGTTCCCTGCTCCTGCCTTCGGAGTCTCAGAAAATAAAGTTGTTTTAATGACGGACTGCTTTACAGCAGAGTGCAAAAGAGAAGCATCCGGAGGTGGCCCATGACAGCTGAACACTGCCCCAGAGCCTTACCTACACTCTGCCATGCAGCAGTGCAGATGGCTCCTGGTGGGAACCACTGTGTCCTGCAGAAAAAAGCCATTGGGCCCTGAACAGGGTATGCTGTGGAGCTGGGATGGGCTGGGAACCTGTCAGATCTCCCATCACCTCCTTCTATTCCAAAAGAGCTGAGGAAGATGTGACCATGGTTGGTTTAAGCAACAGCCCATCAGGAGGGACGCGTTTCTCACAGTGGTCCTTCCCTGGATGAAGAAGAGGAAGGAGCCCAGGACTGACCTATGCTGCGGATGTCGATGGTGACATCCACGTAGCCGTGCTCGGCGCTGTGGTACATGGCCTCCTTCAGGGCCTTCAGCTTGGCCTTGCTGTTGCGGCTGGCGCAGAGCGGAGCCGCTGCCGAGTCGGGCAGGTCCGTCCCCTCGGCCAGGATCTCCTCCAGTGACAGGATATCGCTCTTCTCCTTCTCCGGCTGAGCAAGCAGCTTGCGGAAAACATTCCTGTCAATCACGGCATGACAGACAGAGGGAGAGAGGGCAGGAGAGGAGAGGAAAGGGAGAGCAGAGTCAGTGGCCAGGCTTTCACTGCGCTGGGTGTGCTTGCTGTGACACGGCAAGTTAGGACACCTGCCCAGGAAATTACTCCAGCTAAGGGCAGAACCAGCTGAGAGCAGACCCAAGGCAAGCACAGCTCCTGCTAGCCCACCTGCACTGCCTGGGACACGTCTGCAAGTCACTGCTGTCGTGACAGGAGCTGCACAGATGTCACACCAGTGGCGGCATCTCGCGGGAACAAAGACTCGTGAGCTAAACATGGCTCAAGACTTCTTCAGCAATCAGGGAAGGCCAAGGTGCCTCCGGACAAGCTCTTGGGACTCCCACCATGGCAGCCACCTGAGAAGGGAGCTGCCTGGAGCTACTGAAAGCACCACCACTCGATTCACACTCAAAGCAGTCTGGGAAAGCTAGAGCAGCTAGACATTCAACAAGGCCAGTCAGGGCAGGTTCAAGCACAGCTGGGACTACTCTACAAAGCCACTGATCCAGCTGGGCCACCAAATAACAAAGCCCAAACTCAGAGACTTTGTGCTCTCAGGTTCACACCAGCATAACTTCATCAACCTCAATAGAGTTCCCCTTGGTTTTGCAGCTGTGAGAAGATAAACCAGGCTGGCTCCCAGCCCACCCTCCTTGTATTCCAGTGTCCCCCCCGCACCCGCTTAGACCACAGCATGGTGCGTCCCACACAAATTTAGGGCAGAGAGGGAAGGAAGAAGGTGTGTGTGAGTGTTATACAGGTAGGAACACTAGAGTCAGAGTCTGTGACACGAGCAGCCAGCAGCCAAGCCAAGGAGAGCCCCCCAGGTTCTCCTCAGGCCTGTGGCTCCCATTCGCACTGGGTGAATGTGAGACTTCAATGCCCAAAGTGTCCTGTGTGTCCCAGGGATCCCCCGCAGGCTCCAGATGGGCAGAGCTGTTGAACCCGCCCTGACGTGCCGTGAGCGTGGTGTTAGACTGGCAGCTCATCTCTAAGCAAACACACGGTAGGTACTGTCTCTAACCTGTATCTATGTTCCTCTGGATGGCTACAATCAGAAAAGTAGGAACGTGAAGATCATGACACTAATTCATTACACTGCAGTCAACTCCTGAGCGTTGCAAGGTCATGCATGCCAGGTGCTCATCTCACTAGTTCTTTTTTTTTTTTTTTAATTTGCAGCATTCAAACAACATTAAGACACGCAGGACTTTACAGTAAACATAGATGCAGAAACTCTATTCAACAAAAATTAAGGCTGCAGCAGTACAAACACAATTCACTCAAACCTAAGAAATACATCAAGAAATTCAGGAGTGTCTTTGACATTCCTTTCTGCTGTCACATCAGCTGCCATTTAACAACCACTGCATTGAATGCACCACAAGGAGTCCCCTTCCTTTTTTTTTTTCTTTTTTTTTTTTTTTTTTACACATCAGAAATCAAAAAGCAGCTTGTACCACCAACCGGTTTAATTCACATGCTAGCAGAAAGCCTTACATCTCTGCTCAGTTGGTGGCATGTTCAATTGTTCATGCAGAAATTTCACCCATCTGCTCAAACTGGATGCCCAGGCAAAAAAGCAGCACTTGAAGGATGCCACCAGACTTGCTCCCACTCTACCTGTGTCCATGTGCAGCAGCCTGACTGAAAGAGTTCATGTCACCTTGTGGAGTCATGGAAATGCCGTTCCTGTACATTGTTCCTATCATGGGGTCAGCTCCTCGCTCCAACAGCAAACTGACCAGCTCAAAATTTCCTGCAAGGCAAGACATGCATTTTTAATCCTTTTAAAATCCAGCATTTGCTCACCTAAACCACAGATCCCAGCTGACGAATTGTTACAGCAGGAGGAGAAAGAAAGTCCTTACCAGCAGCTGCTGCCAGCTGTAAAGGAGTTTCAGAGTAATTTTCCTCTCCATGCTCTAAGGAACCTTCTACTTTTGCTCCAGCATCCAGCAATAGCTAGAAAGAAAATTCACCATTTAGAGCAACTGGGGGTATCACAGTCTTCAGAGTTCATGAACAGTGACAAATGAGAATCTAATGCTTTTTGTTATCTGCAAACCAGATACAATGGAGACACGTGACATGCAAATTCTGCCCATTATTTCACAGAGGCAAATTCATTCCTTTTTTCGCTCATTTTATGCTGACAAACACCAGAAGCACCAGTGTCCAACTTCAGAGCCAAAAAAGTATAACCCAGTGTTTTTTGAATGGGAAATGGGGTAAGGTCAGTGTTAGGAAGTAATGCGCTGGAGATGGAAGAAAATTAGCCCGACAAGCATCCTTCCTTCACGGTCTTCTAGAAGCCCAGCACCATCCAAAAATGGATCAGATTTCAATTGTCTCCATCTTTTACATGAAGACGTGGCCAAAAGAAAGGCAATTCTTAAGAACCAATTGCAGCAATGAGTCCAAAAGCTGTGGTCTCCATCGGGGACACTTCCACATTAGTAGCAACAACGCTGAAAACAAAAGTGGCCAAGGAGAGCAGGATGGAGCCTGTGCTCCAGCCCCCTCTTGGCCATTTCTGTCTTAAGGCCTTCAAAGTTTTGGTGCTTGAGTGTGTCACAGACACAGCAGTTTTGAAGAATAAACCTTCTCAACTTTTGAGATGCCAAAGCACAGAACCAGCACATCCCAAGTGACACCTGGATGGGGTAAGGAGAGCGAGGGATTCTCCCCCTCTGGAGCAGCACGAGGGCTGTTGTCCACCTCTCTCCCACCAAGGCAGCGGCTTTGTGTTTGCTAGAATATTATAGTGTAAGAAAGTGCAATGAATGAATAAACAAACATATAAAACAAGTGGTCAGGAAGGAGCACAAGGAGTTGTCAGACTTTCTTTGGTGCAACTTTGCTTTAAAATTGTCCTGTTTAAGCCTCATATTGGTTAAGGTTTGAACATCATATTCACTTTGTAAGTCTATCATATATCAGTACACTCTTGAAGAAGCAGAAGTAACCAATATGAGTATGACAAGAGGATGCTGGTTTGAGATGGATGTAATCAGAACTGAAGAGGAGGGAAAAAAAAAAAGGATGAGATGCAGGTAGGGAAATACAATAATACCTGAACTACAGGAATATGTCCATGCAACACAGCAAATGTCAGAGCTGTCCAATGGCGGGTCTCAGGGTGGACGGATGGGTATTTATGAGCAGTACTGACAACCTATAAACAAATTAAAGTTATTTTTTTAAAGAGCTGTATGTAACAAAATTCAACTTGCCTGAAAGCCAGGCATGTGAGGGAGTAAGTGAAATAGAAAACCAGGGAAAGGTGCTTTATAAAATGATTGGCTTCATTTTTTTCCTGCAAAATTTTTCTCAGTATTAAAACTGTTCATGCTGATTTGACAGCTTGAATTGAGTTCTTACCAAATGAAGTCTTTTACCAACTACTGTAGCTCCATCTAAACCACTGGCCACCAGATTCTTTTGCACAACGGCAAAACATCCACAGCTGGTTACAACAGCACACACTGGGGAAGTAAGGATGGATCAGGACACTTACAGCTAAGGACCACTCCCACTGACTTCACCAGACCATGTACCAACAGCCCCGGGTCTTGGGATTGCTCCAGGCCCAGCCAAATTTCTTTGCACTTAAATCAGTATGGTTTTTGTCACTGCTGTCATGAAAGACACATCACAATCCCTACCCTGGAGTTTGCAGGAATTCTTCCAGGCTCCTCCTCTCTCACCAGAGGGGGAAAAAAATGTCTGAGAAGTGATGGGGCAGAGTG
Organism: Dicrurus megarhynchus; assembly: GCA_013399195.1. Taxonomy (NCBI): domain Eukaryota; kingdom Metazoa; phylum Chordata; class Aves; order Passeriformes; family Dicruridae; genus Dicrurus; species Dicrurus megarhynchus. The sequence goes on from VXAD01008431.1 coordinate 990,420, forward strand.
ACACTTCAGAAATATTTAAAGTAAACTCCTTTTTACTGCCTTCTCCTGTCTGAGTTATGGTAGAAGTGCTGGGTGGTGACAGTTAAAAGAGATGCAAACTATATCCTTAGAAAACAAAATGCTATTCTTCAGATTGCTCCTTCCATTTTCTATGCCTTAGTGCCTGGTGCCTCTAATGTAGACATTGGGGAAGATGAATAACCATTCTTTGCTTCAGTTTCCCTGTCTTAAAGATGGGGGTATTAATATTGATGAGGTTCACAGAGCTGGTAAAATCTAATGAACATTTGCAATCCGAGACTGCACACTCAGATGGAGTGTGACACCAAAACTCAAAATCTTGTTATTGCTCTTCAGAGGAAGACTAAAATCAGAGTAAAAGATGCACCATCTCTCTGTCTCACCAGCCAGCTCTGCTTTCACTACCTCGTGTGAAGTACTTTTATCCATGCAGGGGAGCAGGGCCAGTCATTAAATATTCGGTTCCATCAGCAGCTCGCATTTCCAAGCGCCACATGCAGCGTTTTGCTAGAAGCAGGCCCTCAGTCCCAAGGACAGGGATGAGGGCAAAATCTGAAGAGCCCATGCAGATCCCATAGCTTGCCAGATCTGCACCAGCACCTGGCTGTTACCACCCAGATTTGCCAAAGGGAGAGTTCAAAGGGCACCACAGGGAGTGTGCTGGCCTCTGAACAAAGACGCAGGGCTCCCTAGGGGCTGAGTTTGGTCAGAAGGAAGAGGACTGAGAAGCTCAAGCCTTGGGTTTGGGATGTGGAGCAAGAGCAGCAGAGGGTAAGGATGGGCAGGGCCACAGCTCAGTGAACACATCCGGCTCCTCCTCAAGCATGGTCCCCACCACTGTTTGGGGCAGTCCATGGAAAGCGGTAAAGAAAAGGAAGTCATTTTAACTCCTTTGCTCCTTTTTGATTTTTTTTTTTTAAGTCAGAGTTCTCTCCAACACAGTGTTTGCAAAAGACCTGTGGCTGGACAGGTTCTTAAGGATGAAACTGGCTGAGCAGCTCCAGGTCCCACTGAGTACAGAGCAAACTGCAGCTTCTCAACACATCTGGAAATGAGTCCATTTTCACTAAGGATGGGCAATCAAAAAGGGAGGTGCCCAGCATTTGAGGCTACTTTTGGAAACATATTTGCAAAGTGAAAGGGAGAAAATTATGCAGGCACCTGACAGAGTATTTATTTTTGTTCATGGTTGATTTGCCTTTTTTTTTTGCCATAATCGCCCAATTTGCACAGTTGGTTGTGGTGTGCACAAATCATCTTATAATTGCACGCCATAATTATTCACAGTTCTTGTCCAAAAGTGTTTTCATTTGATTTTAGAGCAAACACTCTACAGCAATGGATTGGGGAGGTTCACATTCCTCACTGGAGCTGTTCTCTCAGATGTCAGCAGTTTCAGGAAGACAAAACTGTTTAAATTTGCATTTGATTTAAGCCTGGAAGATTACTGGAGCAATCGGGAGGACTGCTCCTAATGAAAACTCGTCCTAGGAACCAAATAACGCCATCTCACATCTGAGCCCCAAGGCAGGGTTCAGGAAGAGATCGGCCTCCCTGCCCATCCAGTCTTTGGTCTGACTAGGGGTTCGAGTGTTCAATTACTGCTGGCTTTGAGGGGGGTGTGCCTGACTGTGGGGAACGGAAATCACCGGCTGATTTCATGACACAGTAGTAACACTATCAGTCTCCAACCGGTGACATCCATTCCTACTATTTAAATTAGACTTCTTAAAAGTGCAAAACATCTGTCCAAAGCAGTGACTCCAATTTATCAGCTCACTCAAGTCCAAACAGAACAGATGGAACACAGATAAGTGAAGCAGACAGCTTAATTTACTCATGACCTCAACAAATTGAAACTGGAATCATTAACAAATAACTCTTCTGCGGATTTTCAAATGGCTCTTTAAAAATGTACATACCTGCGTTGCACTGAGTTGGACCACAATCTGTTTGGTGGACAGATTGTCTGAGTTTGTGATCTGCATTCATCAATGAGACATTTACATTCTGGAAGCTTCAAGCTCCTCATCCAACAGTTTTTAGCCCCAAGGCACTTTGTAAAACAAAACACTGGAACCTATATGGCACTTGTGTGCTGGGGATGCTTACTGGGAACATCCATATGCGTAGAAATGCTGAGCTTTGGCAGGTTACCAGATGGGTGTTTCTTTTACCTTCTTCATTTAAAGTCAGTGAGTCCTTCTAGTACTGTTAGAGCTGTGCTCAGGGCTGGTGCTAACACCTGTATTCACTTGCAGTGTGCAAACACAACTAAATCACTGCTACCTGTGGGTTAAGTCCGATGACTCGACCCGTTCTGTGCAGTGAATCCCAGTGTTAACCTAATGCCCTTTGATTTCACTGTTCATTTCAAGTGGTCCCATCCAGGATAAGAGAGATTTGTTTTCTTTTTAATCCTTGTGATTTTTGCTCCAATACAGTTTCAGGGGGTAGTTTAAGATGTAAACAAACAACAGAAAAAAGATACAACCAACAAAAAGTCCTCACCTCAGCATTCAGATCTGCTCCAGCATCTAGCAGCATCTGCACCATAGCCTCATCACCCCTGACACAAGCATACATCAGTGGAGTCATGCCCTAGTCATTTTTTGGAGTTAAAAAACAAAGGAATTGACAAATTTAACACAGAACTCTCTTTGATTTTTTAAAACAATTATTTAAGTATATATCATCAAGACTAACAGCATGTATTTAATGAAAGCAATTACCTCTGTTACAAACATGCCCCTCAGAGTAGCAAAAGTCAACCACTTTGTAAAAATCTCCATTTTTGTTGTCACTTGTGCTTACTGCTTGTATTTTTCATGTTGCCTTCAGCATGGTGAGTGAAACTAGGCTTGCCAGCCTCACCTCCATCATATACTAAACTGAGCACCTTTGTCTTTGGGGCCCCAGCAGAGACATGTTTTCACCAAAACAACCATTATTTCCACCAGTATTTTAAAAAGACAAGAATTCTATTCAGTTTTCTATAATCAGAGTGTCTCAAAACCTAACTTTTCAATTACTGAAAGAGCCTTTAAAACATCTCAAGCTCCTTTTAAGATCAGTTGGATTTGAGCACAGCTTTTTCAACACAGATACTGTAAGGGGCTGGAAATGTCAAGGCTTTGTATAGCACTCCCTAGCAAACACGGACCTAATTTTAAATGAAATGCCAGAAAGCTTTGTTGCAAGTTGCTGGCTCTAGAAAAACATGGCCCTGCTTGAGAAAAAGTAGATTAAGTGACACTTCACTACAGAATCACCACAATGCAATTTGTATTAATCTGCAATACCTGCTCGGCCTGATCACCATTTCCCTTGAGGGAAGTACTGCTGTGGCTGTGGTAATGAGTCCAGATGAAACCATGAACAAAATTATTAAATCTACTATAAATTATAACAGCAAAAGCTGCTCATTAAATACAGTAGGGGGTGTTGACCAACAGCCACCAGTTGCTTTGCAGGAAATCTCCTGCAGCATGCAGCTACCTCTGATGCATGCTTACAGCCTACCTCGAGGTCCCCCAGTAAGTCTGCTGTCAGACCACAGTCCATTTGCTGTTTAACCGAGTGCTGCTAGGAAGGGAAGCTATTTTCAGAGAAACTGGAGGTACCTGTCCTGGCCAGACACGGAGCTCTGACACTGCTCTTCCTAGCAAGAGCCCAGCACCACTGCTTTTGCTGAACTACCCCAGTTTTCCTGTTTATATGCAGGGCTAAAGGTAGTGGGTGCTTATGTATGGAAGGGCTGCTCCCACAGAGACAGTATAAATTAAGGTTTGTCCCTGCAAGGTCCTTCGATCCTCCCTGAAACACAATGAGCATTTCACAATAGGCACTTGGGGCCTCATGCTATTACTAAGAAAAAACAAGTTCACCCTAGGCAAGGAGAGTTCTTGGGTGACTTGAAGCTATTTGCAAAGAGAATTTGAAAGGACTTCAGCCACAGCCAGTGGCAAAACATTTCCTTTGGCAGTCAACAAACACTAGGGAAACAAACAGGACCATGCGAATCACAAAAAAATTGTGCTTGGGCCTTGGAACAAGGATGGGGCAGCAGCTTAAAGTTAAATACATGTTCCTTCAACTGTTTTTTCAGTTTCTGTAAGTGGTATCATTGGATAATTAAGTCAAGTGTTCGTTTAGCACGAGGGGTCTAATCAGATCTGTAGAACAGAGAACCCGGTACCGGGGCTCCTGCTGCAAGACACCACAGGTGGGCAGCCACAGTGAGGAATCCTGCAGCAACATCCGGAGCAAAGGCTCTGCCTGGGAACCACACAAGGTGTTCTGACCCTGCTGCAGCTGAAGGAGGACTTGACACTGACTAAAAGGGGCCCAGAATGTCATGCTGCAGTGTCAGGGTTTGAAAGAGTTAATGAGGATTTTAACCTCCCTTTCCCTTGCACTGCTGTCCCTGTTGCTTTTGCCTCTGCCAGTCCCCCCAGGCTTGCCCCGCAGCTCAGCCTTGTGCTGCAGCACCACTCACCCCCCTCTCTGCACGTGGGAGGAATGGATTTTTAATGAGCCCGTCATTAGTGTTCGAAGCACACACAGGAACACAGTAACAATGTGTACAACCAACACAAAGGGCATTTGCTTTTTGGCAAGACACAAAATTATGGTCTTTCTTTCAGCTTTGTATGACTTAGGGCTCTATCCTGCAAGATGTGGGATCCTGCAAGATGTGGGACATTTGATCCAGCGAAACATTTAAGCACAGGCTTAACTTTCACTCAAATAGGATGTAAAAGCATGTGTTCAGAGTTAAGCATATGATTAGGTACTTCGATGAATCAAGCCAGAGTGTTCCCAGTTTTCAGCCTGGAGGATAGAGGAAATACACTGTGAAAAGTTTCCAGGTTCAGACTAACTTAAAATAACAATAATTTTAAAAAGTACCATGTATGAACCTTGGAATGAGCAGTCTGATACTATTTTTTCTGCAGGAAGTATTGCCCTCTTCTAAAGCTTTTCTCAGATGAATCCACAACATTGACTCAGACTGAAGCTACTGAACAGCAACGTAACTCACATTCCTGGAACAGCTTTCATCTCAGAACACCTAAACCCATGAACAGTCCAGCTCCTATCCCACGTGACCACCTGAGAGGTGGCAGCCACCTGGCTCCTGTCAAAAATGATGCCACAGCTCTGGGAACATGCAGTGACAAACTTTCATCAGGGGCACCAGAAAAGTCAGAGGACTCTATTTCAAAAGGAAAGGTTAGTATCCATAGCCATCATTTCCCTCTGGGAAGGGGGAACCACCTCGGTGAGCATCACAGTCCAGCAGACAGCTGCCAGTAGGTAGCTGCAGAGGGCAGCTTTATCCCCAGGCACAACCACCAGCAGAGGGGTAACTGCAGAGATGCTTTCACATCTGCAAGGCCAGTTCAAACTGGACTGAAATCAATTAAAGAGCGCCAGCATTTAACCCTTTACTGACGGGCTGGGTGGTGCACATGAAGTGGTGACAGATCCCAGAGCTGTGTGCAGTGGAAGGCTGCTCACCTCACAAAGCCCTGTCTCTCACCACCCTGCACGGCACTGAAGCAGTTTTAAGTATCCAGCTCAACACTAAGCTCTCTTGGGATCTGTCTCTGGCTTCACTCGACTAGTCCACTGTCAAGAAGATTTCAGGGGCTGCAGTCGCCCTCATGCTGAGCTACCTCAGTACTGACAAATCAATACAACTCAAAATGACCTCACTTAACACAGACGTTCACCTGGCAGTGCTTTAACTCAATGCAAAGTAACGCAGGGAAAGCATTAAGGTCCTGTCTGTGTAGAGCGGAAAGCTGGGGCTCGTTTCCTGTGACAAGCAGACAAACCTCTCCCACTTCACAGCTGCTTCTTTAAATGTCTATCCCGTTACCTGCTCGCTCATGCTGTTGATCCCATCCGGCCCCAGCAAGGATATGGCTTGCTTAACCAGATCCGTTCGGCCGCAGTTGAGCATCCGAAAACCCAGGTCTTGCTTGAACTTGGCCTCGGTGGCAACTGCATCCAGCTTCCGAGAGGCACAGAAACAGTCGTCGATCCTGCGGGGGTGAGAAAGGAACTCCCTCAGAGGACAACCAGAGGACAGACCTCCCGAGGAAAATAACACTGTGCCCTGTTTTTGAAGGATTTAGGTCATGCACGCATCCGTTCTCCTTTGACCTGCATGTGCAAGGGAGATGCTGAATGGGAAATGATAATGGAAGCTAATGGAGATTGCCCTTGGTCTATCTTTTATGGGACATTTCAGTAAAATTTATACATTTCAGTAAAAACTGGGGGGAAAAAAGCACAGCTTTCACTTGGTGCTGTTTCCCTGTTTAAGCAGCGCACACAGTACATTCTCACCATCAGTTTTCTCTCCGCATAGCAAGGTTATCCAGTTCCCCTGATCCCTGAAAACTTTCAGTGACTTCAGTAAGCTTTGAACTTACATCAAATGGATGCATAATCGTTGACAATACACCAAAGAGAAAAAAATGTCACTCCAAACACCTTCAAGGATCTTATCAGCATAGCCCCAGTAATAGGGAAGCCTTTTTGGAGCAGAAAGTGCAAGTCACAGAATCCCAGGCTGGCTGAGGTTGAGAGGAACCTCTGGAGGTCACCTGGTCCAAGCAGGGACACATGTACATAAGACCACCATGCAACAGGGGAGAAGGCAATCTTGCTAGGTAGTCATGGCAAAACACCACAAATCCTTGCTGGCTGTGTCTAACAGATGAGATGCCACTCTTTTAAGGTCTTATTCAAAAGATCTCCAAACTGTAAACTGATATCCATTTCAAATGAAAGAAATGCTTGCAGTTACTTAGCCAAGATGTGAATCTACAGCTCCAGAGAGAGCCAGGCAATTCAAATCTAATGTTTATCCAACTTGGTTTCATCTTGTTAAAAGACAGATTTGCTTTTCTTTCATGCTGAGGAGTGTCTGGGGCAGAGGGTGGAGTTCAAATCCACAGTGCTTTTGGTGTGAACTTTGATAAAGGACTGTTCGGAAAAACACCGCTTTAAATCTGTAAAAATGCTAGGTCAGAAAACAAGGGGCTACTTATGAAGGAAAAACAAAATAGAGATCAAAAGTGCAAAAGTCAAGCATACATCAAATATTTGTTCTCTATTTCATATGTAAAAAACCACAGCAAATCAAAAGAAAAATATGAACAGCACATCACTATCATTTAAATTTCTTCTTCAAAGTGCTTTATCAGACCTTTATAAAATATATAACACTGCTTAATATTTAACAGCACTATGCAACAAATATGCTGTTTATGCAGAAGCAGTGGTATGCAGCAATAGCTGCTGCTCTTCCTCTTTCAACAGAGGAAGGAAAGTGAAATGCAAAATACAAAGTGTTTTGACCAAAGCTTCTACAGGTTTGAAACTGGCATCTGATCTCAGACTTGCTCTCTGCTGTGCTGGGCCACAACCAGTCTGGAGGACAACAGATGTTCTGCTGATGTACACTCTACTGCTCAGTTTGGGTTTTGACTGACAAAAAAGTTCACGTCCTAAGAATGCAAACAAAGGTATGCTTGGAGTATCACGACTCAGAGGAACAAGGATGACGTTCCATCGCCACAGGATGCTGCAAGATGAATGCACAACACTCAGTCACAATAAACACACTGCAACAGCGATAACAGATTCTGCACCAGCAGTGTGCCCACAGCAGACAGGGAGAAAGCAACATACAGCAAGGCTGGGGTTTCTGCAGGAGTTTCTGACTGAGTTTAAGGAAAAAGCAAAAGCAGCACGGAAACTCAGGGCTGAGATCACTGAGATCCATGGGAGCAATCCAGGCTAAACACATTCACACCACATGGCACATTTCTGACACAAGAGCTACAGCAACATTTGGTGCTTGTTACCCCCATAGCATGAGGTGCTGGAGATCATCTGTGCCCTCCTTTAAGGCATGGCAAAGATAAAGCAGGCTCAGAAGTTAAGTGGTGGGGGTTTTGGTGCATGGAGGAGAGACTCGACCTCCCAGCTGCAGATGGCATTCCCAGATGATTCTGGGCTGAAAACAAGGTGGTTCCTCAGCAAAGTGCAGCTATGGAAAGATCTAGACATCCTCTGCAGAGGTGTCTGTCTCTATGAATCACTGCCTGTGTTAAGTCACTGCTTCATCATTTGTACTGAGGTATATAACATACACTGAATAAAATGGGTCAAACTCAGACAGAGCTCCACTGACGTCAGCCCAGCTCAGTGCATGCAAAATTATAGTTGATCATCTCCTCTTTAAAAAAAAGCCAGACTTTGACCTGGGTTGCACACCCACAGAAGGGAGGAAAGAGGAACAAGGATCTATCTCACCTATCCTGTATGGGCTCCCCAGGTCTTACTCTGGCATGGGTTCAAAAATCATCAAGAATTCCTCCGTGAAGGGGCTCTGGTCTCCTGAAAGCATGTCAGTTCACCTGCTAACTACGGTCAAGGAAGGAGAGCCATAAATTCCTGTTGATATTTAGTAACAGCAAATCAGTACTCCTCAATCGGCTGGGGGGATAAGTGTCTTGGTCCAAGGGCTCCGGGATGCTACAGCTGTAAAAACAGTGCAACAGTAACACGGATGCAGCGGAGTGCCTGGGCTGCACAGCGGGTAGGACAAACTTCCACAAAACAAGAAACCACAATTTGGCACCACTACCAGTGGCCCATTGCCTTTTTATACCCCAGAAAGGACCATTGTGAGTTACAGCCCCAGTCTATGGGACATGGCAAAGGAAACTGTGCAGCAATATATGATACAGACCACTGCCTATGCCACCATTGTCATATGTTGACTAATAAAGTGGATAGTGATCAAACTGGTGAGTTTATTAGAACAAGAGCATGACACAAGGGAAAGGAGCAGAGCATGAGGAGAGAAAGCAACATCTTGAAAAGCCAGAGAGATGAATGAGTTAAGGAAAAAGAGATTTAACATGTACTGATAAAAAGCAGTGAAGAGACATCAAAAAATGATCAGGAACTACAAGTACAAATAGAAGAGCACAGCATCACTTTTAACACTGGAGAAAGCCAGCTGGGAAGACGGCACGGCAGACAGACCAAGCTGTCGCATTTCAAAATGAAAAACAGAAAATTTAAAAAAACCCAGACCCATCAAAAATCAAACCTAAGCCAACACAGCATTTTCTCCCAAGTCCTCCTTCTTCCCATTCACTGCATAATACTGATTCCAAAAAGAAGCAGAGGGTGTCTGCTGCATATTACACTGTGTAAGGGGACACTGCTCCATCGTGGACACCATCCAGAACGACAAACATTAAAGAATGCAAGATAAAAAAAGAGGAAGGGAATAGACTCCCAGGCTTGACTCACGCAAGACTCTTTAACGTTGGACTGAAACAGACACACTGACAAGCTCTGAAGAGGTAGGAAAGGGATGGGAAAAAGCTTGAAACATAAGGCTGACAGGGAACAGTAAAGTCAGCTAAATATATAGGGTCACTTTTTAGAGTTGTGAAACTGTGCCTGCTCTGCAAGGGAAGAGAGCATACGTGCAAACAGAGCTGGAAACTTCCCCAGCTCCCTGTCAGTTCAAGGCCCTTTTGACAAAAAGTCTTTGTGATCTTTCCAAGCGCACAGGAGGCTGACACCAGCCCAACAGCAGATGTCCCCTCCAAGGCCACCCTGGTTGGTTGCCAGGGTCTGCCAGCCACCAGCATCACATAGGTCATCTTTTCCCCAAGACCTCATCCTGCAGGAAAGGTGCATTTTCATCAAATGGGCTGGGAAGGCTGATGGGAGGAACAGAAGATGATGGAGGGGGCCAATGTTCTTCTCCTCTTCTACCTAGGGACAATCTCAGGATGGCAGGACAATCTCAGGATGGCAGGACATCATCACACCAGATGAAGGCTGGGTCTCCCAGAGGTGATACAGTGACAAAGGGAGGACTGACCAACATCCTATGAGACTGATAGCCTCTCTCTAAAGACAGAGTCCATTCTGAACTTCCCTATCTAGCAATCTGTGAGGCTGGGCAGGCTGTTGGGCACCACCACCACCACTGCAGAATGCTCCCACTCCCAGAATTAATAATATACACTGATCACAGTCCTTGTGCTCAACAGCAAATTCACCCCTGTAATTCAGGGGTTCAATCACACAGCCTGTCAACTCTCTCCCTCCCTAGTGTAAATCAAGACAACACTTGCCTTTATAAATAAAAGGAAAACTAGAAACAAGTGAAATAATCTCAATTTTATATTTGCAGTAAAACTGTGACCACATTTTTTAACTTACAATGCAATACAATTTTCTCCAAGTCCTCTTTTAATTCCTGGCAGATACAGCCTCTACAGCTGTTATCTTCGAGATCATTACAGTGTTGCCACTGCACATAATTAAATGGACTGTGGCTTTATATGGGGAATGCCATGGTAACATTAATTATTTGCAAATGGTCACCGTCAAACCTGCATGGTGACCATGACACTCCATCATACTCTGAACCTCTGAAAGGAGTCAAAGATAATCTCAAAGATAATCTTCTTCATTTGTAATGGGTCCTAGCAGTACAGCAAATTGTTTTTCTTTTCCCAAACTCACATTATAAAAACATAATGCAGCACTTCTACAGCAGCGGTTTAAACACAAGGGATGGGTTTTTTTCATTTCCACTCCGACCGGCTAAGAGAGAGTCTGTGCGGATCTTTAATAAGTTACTCGTGGGTTGAATACATCTGGGAAAAAGGATGATTCAAAGGCAAAGTGTTTCCATCGTAACTGGTAGAGGCAGTTGATTTAAAAGAAATGGAGTGCAGTCTGTGATGAGCAGCAGGACAAATGTTCCCCTGGGCTCAAAGGAACAGATCACCGCGCTGATAGCCAAGCATCAGGACCTTGTTTGTCCACCTGGGACTCGATCACCAGCCCTTTCGACTGAAAGAATGATTATCTGCTAATTAAGGCCATCTTTTCAGCTTTGTAGAATTTATTCAGTTTGTCCTAAATATGAATGAGGTCTTGAGTCAGAAATTATAGCTCAGCTGGTTGGAAGCCTGGAAGGAGTCATATTTTAGCCAGCAATATACATGCATTTGCAATGCTGAATTTCTTGGGGTCACGGATCACCGTTTTGATCTGGGCTGCACAGCCCATAGCACAAAAGGGTCTTGCTCCTTGCCTGGGGCTCTTCAGTGAGACTACACACACAAACAGTGAGAGTGGGAGCAGTAGACAATTTGACTTAAATTTGTGAGCGCTCTTTTTTCCAGTGTGGTGCTTTAAAAAGGACTATAATGCTGATATTAATAGAACTGCAATATAAATACTATATTGAGACAATTATTTGCATTTTCAGTTTTGGAGAGAGGAAAATGTAAGCACAAACGTGTTGATCAAAGTGACGAAGAGCACTACTTCTTATTGCAGAAATAGAATATCTCCATTTACTTTAATCAGGAGCTAATTTAAGACAAGAAAAAAAATACTCCAGATGTTTATTACCCAGCCTCTTATTCTTGTCAAAGATCTGAGAATAAACCGGTTACAAATACTGGAAAATACATTAAAAAAGAGATGTGACTATCAAATCAAGACCCAAATCTATATTTCAAAACAGTCTTAATACTCCAGTTCTGTGTATATAGGTCAGGAACCATGTTAAAAATTAAATCTGAGCTCAGATTTTGAACAGGGCCACAGTGCCAAAGGAAAGTTTCAGTACAGATTCATCTTTCCTATAAATAGATAGCACAAGTCTTCACTAATGAGTGGCAAACAGTGTGTTATCTGTATCTTGATTATTGTATTCAGGAATGTAATATAGGGACATGCAATATATTCAGGGATGCAATAAAAGGGACAGAGCATATGAGACAGCAGTAATGATGTTGCTTGCAATGGGAAAAAGAAGGCTGGATCCCAAAGCCCATAAAAATGCAAATGTATTCTGCCCTAAAAGTGAAGGAGAACATGAGGCCCAGGTCCTCCCCTTCAGTAGTTTCTTTTTATTACTGCTGTCTTCAAGCAGACAGTTGGCAAGACAGGATGAATTCACCTCAGAAACCATGCTCTAACTCTAAGTAATAAAATCTCCTTCATCTGCTGGCACCATCTGCCCCAAGGGACTGCTGGATTTTGTCAAGTAGCTTGTTTGCTACTGCTCACATTTTTGTATCTAATTACAGCAATAGCCATGGCTGGTGTAAAAAGATTAGTGAAAATTTGTGGGAAGAACAAGGACATTCAAGAAGCTAGGCAAACACCAACCATTCCTACTTGAAGGCGGCTGTATCTAATTAAATAGCAGAATTTCTTGGCAATTTTATACTCTCTCTCTTTCTCCAGAAAGTCAGCCCCTTACCCCAACACATTTTAAGAGAAGGAAGAGCAGTGGAAATATTTTTTTCTGTTTTCTAATCTCTATTTATTAAAGTCCATTTCGATTTCCATGCTCTAGTACAAGCACAAGATTTCCATAAATAAAACATTAGATGCAACTCTTTTTACTTTCACTTTCAAGTTAGAATTGCACACATGTGGTATAGGAGTAGGATGACAAAGCAAATGGTATAGACTGCTCTCAAACAACAAAGTAACACATCTTCCCTTTGCATCACTGTATTTCCCCCTTTCCATAGTTTTAAGAAAACTCTCTAGAATGAGCCAAGGATGCTCAAATAGTATTTGCTTTTGAGATTGATAATCCAATTTTCCTAGAGAGCCTTCACTAAGAGGGATGGTCCCAGACAGAAGAGCAGACTTAGGTATTCCCAGGACAAGGCTAATTGGAAATCAGGACTGATTTTCAATTGAAGATAGATTTTCTAAGGCACTCAGACCCTGCATTTGCCCAGAGACCTTTCTGAATCACAGCTCTAAATGCAACTCTGAGCGCTGGGCGAGCCTGCGAAGAAGGGCAGCAGCTGGGGGACTGGAGGTTAATAAACCTGGTCCTATGCTGCAGCAAGGCTTGGATACATCTACACTTTCAGTGTGAACTTAATCATGACTACCTAATAACTCATATACTCCTGTGTCCGTGCTGCCCTTTAAATAGTGTATTTTTCCTTCCATAGTGTTTATTCCTCATGTGTTTCTGGAGAAGAGCCACAGGTTCCCTCAGCACACACATTGCTCAGCTGAATGAGCCTCTTTCTTCAAGTTTGCCTCCATGAGAACATTTTGTTAAAAAACCAAATCACCCCAGCCCATTTCTTTCTACCTGGTCCAAAGAGAATATTTTTTTGACCGGGACACAGGATTTGTGATTCCACATCACTTCCTACCACTACTTTCATGTGGCACCAGTACTTTTCTGTTTCTGCTGGAAATACCTCTCCCAATGCAGTCTCAAAATGCATTTGCTTCTTTCATGGCTAAGGAAAAATCCACTCTTGTGGTTTACGACCATTCTGAGATTAAATACTGCTCTACAGCCTTTACCACCAGCTTTCCAATACTCTGCTCTCAATATAGTATATATTGGGCTGCATATATAGTGGATATGTTACACATACACTGCAGCATGTATACTTTTATTTTTAAAATACGTTTGCCTTCCATTTGTGGAAAACTGCATTTCCATTTGTGGAAAACTGCATTTCATCCCTTTTATTTTGTCCCAGTCCTCAAGGTCGTCCACTTTTTCCTGGATGACTTCCCAAACTTCCTCTGTCAGGACAATGCCTCTCAGCATCAAGGCATCAGCGAATTTTAACTTCATGAGCACACTGCTAAGATTTGTGCCAAAACCCTTTCTGAAAATTAAAAAAGTTTTTAAGAATGAGAGCTGAAGGTCCTCTTGCAACCTTATCTCAGCCAACCCAGCCCTTGCCACCTCTCTTGAAGCCAGCCCCTGCTCGCTTTCCAATTTCCTTACTAACCCCCATCTTCTTGTCTTAATAGCTCCCTGCATGGACTGTATCAAATCTTCAGTCAAGTCCAAAGAGACGAAATTCTACTGAATTTCCTTGGGGTAGAAAATCAGTTATCTTATCAAAAAACTTATTAGATTAGCCTGGCAAGATCTATCTTTAGAAAATCTGTGTCACATTTTATCCCATTTTTCCCTCAACAACATGTCTTTAATCAGTCTTTGCTTGAAAAAACATTCAAAGGCCTTACACTAACAGCCTGGAATTTTCCTTGGATCATTTTTCATCCTTTTCAAATGTTGGGCATTACTATTATTAATCCTTAGAGTTATGGCATCGCTCCAGGCTTTTTTAAAAATATTTCTCTCTGACCCCCTGATTTTGTGAGGCAGCTTTTTCTCATCGTTGGGATAGAGCCTATCTGGTCATCCAGATTTGAGTACATCAAGAGGCATAATATTCTCTTCTTTTGATTAGTGTTTTTCCATTTTCATAACATTGTTGCTATTATTTGTTTTTCCTTTTCCAACAGGATTTTCTTCCCCCAAACCAGAGGCAAAGTATTCACTTAAGTTCTTGGGTGATGGCCTCTGTTGGCACTGATGCAGATGTCTCACAGGTGTTCCAGCATCTTTACATCTTCCAGGATTGTCACAATATATTGCCACCAGAAATGAAGCCCCTGACCCTGATAAAAGGCACAGCAGCCTTTGTGCTGAGCAACACAGGCTGCTCCTCCCTTTCTCTGTCTCTCTGCCATCAGCCTCCAGTCCCCAGATGCAGTTATGCACCAGTGATCCTCCCCACCACATGCCTAGCACACTGGGTTTTGTTTTAAACAAACAAACATCCCACAGAATGGAGGAAGGAAAGAGGTGCAAAGAGCTTCTCGTGTTTAGCTGGAGCAAGGGGAAAGGTATCCCTTGCAGATGTGATGATGAGGAGAAGCCAACATCTGTTTGCAGCCAGTGTCTGTGCAGGCTTCTTATTACAACAGAAAGGCAGGTCAACATAGTTTTACCACCATGCCCCCTTTTGACAATGTATTACCTTCACCCCCGATGCCTTCATTAATAAAAGGTCTAGAATAGGGAGCAGAGCACCCTGTTCATGATTCATGCCAGCAGAGAGCCACCTTGCACACAGTTCTCAACTGACCACATCCAGCTGCCTCAGGAGGCCCAAAGGATCCAGGGTACAGGCGAGGCTGTATTTAAGTGTGCTGTCCCACTATGACAATATCCTGGACACAACTTGGGTTGCCATCTCAGTGAGCTGTTGTGCATCCAGCAATCGACCCATCTGTGAAACCTATGTCCTTGCAAAAGGTGGAAACAACTGGTCTGTCTAAAGCTTTCACTCCTGGGGGAAGGTGAACACTTACATCCCTGATCATCCCCCAAAGCTGGCAAAAGGCAAGAAAATTTCTAGCCCATCTGCTGCTGTAAAATGAAAAGAGATCAGGAAGGAGACAGGCAGCTCCTGACTGATTCCAGCTTCCCTCACTCCTCTACCCAGAGCAAGAGCAGCTCCTCTTTCAGGAGAGGAAAACACTGCAAGACATTAAGACAATGGCTATTTTAAAAGGCTCAGAAAAAGGGCAAATGAGAGAAATGAAAGGCAGGAAAAAATCAGGGATGATTTACAAAGCCACAGAATGGGAACCTCACTGCTGGAGTATGTGATTGTGCTGGGAAATGAATCTGCGGGGAGACCTCCATGCTGTAGTTCAGATAAGAAGCTGAACATTTGGGTTTTATCCAAACTGATCCTGAACTTCACAGCCTTTGAGATCCTGCCAATCTCTCCCTTTCCCCATATGCATGTTTTGCCAGTCTGGAAGCTGATTTTGCTTTATGCACTTGCAACGACAGGTTATGAATCAACACCGTGGAATGATGCAGTATCACCCAAGACCCATGGGAACTTTTGGGTTCAGGTCTCTGTGTTTTAGGGACTAAAGAAGACTGCTATGAAAAGCCTAGAAATTGAACCTTTTTCAAGGTTCTACTTAAGAAACTCTTCCTATAGAAGTCACAATGTTTATCAAGCTAACTGCACTTAAAATCCTCCAGCTTCCATCCGTCACGCAGCTTATTTGAAAAGCCACCCCCTGCATAGTTGTTGTATTCCCTCCCCCAGTGTTAGAATTTATGGAATTGATGCTCCTTGAGGAGTTAGAGTTGGAAAGACGCCCTCCCTAATGGGGAGGAGTGAAGGGGTGGTGTTTGGCTCATGAAAATCAGGAGTGCTGAGGGTCTGCTGAATACAAATTAAAAATTGCAGGCTGCAAAGTTCCAAATTAACATCCTGATGACTCACATTATTCTTCAGAAAAGCTCAGTCTTCCCTTTGATCTCAGGATTACAGGCAGCCAGGGTCTTATTTGCAGCTACGCAAAGAACCTGCTGCACTACACCAGCAGTAGGCACAGACCTCAAAACAAAACCCAAGGTCCATGAACACCCATCTGCCAGCACAGCAGAGAGATTACCATTATGGGACATCAATGGATGAATCCAGCCTCTGCAGCCAAATACAGGCACACTGAAAAGGCTAAAATCCAGAGTTTGTCTCAGGAACGGTTTCCCTTCTTATTCTCATCTGATTAATCTCAGGCTGTGCTCTCCAGGCTCATTCCCACTTTTAAGACAAGCAGGACAACAGCAATCATTTGTATTCTTTATGAAATGAATTCTTGATGGCAACTTTAAACTAAGTGCTGATTGGTTCCCCACAATTAATAAATTCTTCTGCAGAAGAATACAACTCCCCACAAGTTCAAATTATTCTGAAACTCCTGTAAAATTGTCTAACAGCTGATGAGATTTTTTAAAATATATGTATATATATATATAAACAAACACACACACACAGAGTTAAAATACAACTCTGGGTGGTATATTGTGGGTTTTTTAATCCACAAGTATTTAACTGCATCCACCTTAATTTTTAAGGCAGAGGATATAGAATAGAAACATTACTGTCTTATTTGCAATCCTACCTAAATACTTGGAGAGGTATTAAATTAATTGTGCCTTTTCAGAACCAAGTGCCAGGTCTTCAGACAGTGTGTAGTACCCGTATCTGAAAGTCCTGACATTTCAGTAGGGACACAGAATGCAGCACTTCTGGAAACGAGGGCCAAGGTGGTCACACCAAAGGGAAGCAATTACAGCCAAGGTTTGAAATCTGAAACACTCATGATTTGGCTTTTGAAATTCCATACATTTTTTCAATTAAATATTGAATAGCTGTGACTATAAAAAGCGTATGCAGATCTGGAAGTAAAGTATTACACTCTCTGGTGAAAGAGCATGTCAAGGCCAGACTCAGCTGAAGGCAGCTGCTCCCATGCAGGTTGTCACAGCTAATCACATAAATCAGCCCTCTGCTTTCTGTGTTGCAGAAAGAGATGCATTTACTGCTGTATCCAGAGGCAGACTGCTGAAAACTGGGGTTTAAGTACAAAGTTGTGAAGCAACAGCAGTGAATCATTTCTGCTTTGGCAGATTCAGAATGCCTTTTCCTATGAACATCAAAACCAAACATATTCTTGACTCCAGAACAGTCCTAGAACGTACTTTTATCCAAGTACATAATAATAAGGCAAAACAGACACTAAAAACATATCCTGGCAATAAATACTTTAAGACTTCATTAGAAAACCAAAAGGTCACATCTGATACACGAAAAAGTCAAATTATCTAGGCTGACATTTGCAAGTAATTCGAACTGACATTAGCATGAAAAATACAATTTTACTGTAAGAAGTAGTCTTACCTCTAAGTTTAAATGTGCCCTTTAAGCATTAATGCTGAAAACAAAGCCCTGAAAAATATCTGCAGCCTTGCCAGTTGCATTTTGGTATTTTACAGCAAAGCAATGTGAATCAGACAATTAGCAGAAGGTTTCAGCCCCTCATTAGCAAGCAGAACCTAATAGGAAGAGGGGGGAAAAAAAAAACCAAACCACCACCATGTAAGCTCTGATGAGCAGATTACGGGCTCGATCCAGCTGTGAGATAGTCAGGCACCCATTACCATGCAACCAGCTTATCCACGGATGTGAGCAAATACCAGGAGCTGATTTTGCAACACACGCAGTGACGAGCCGGAGCATCCCTG
>VXAD01008432.1:0-110760 GCA_013399195.1 Dicrurus megarhynchus
GTGGCACCCAAAACCGCACACAGCACACAAGGTAAGCCCACCTCAATGCAGAGCAGAGCAGGACAGTCCCCTCCCCTGCCCAGCTGGCCATGCTGTGCCTGATTCACCCCAGGACACGGTTGGCCCTCCTGGCTGCCAGAGCTCACTGTGAACTCTCCAATATGCTGTCAACCCAAAACCTCAAATCCCTTTCGGTGACACTGCTTTTCAGCATCTCATTCCCCAGTGTGTACATACATCCAGGATTACCCCATCCCAGGAACAGAATCTGGCACTTGCACTTGTTAAACTCCATACAACTGGTGATTTTCCAGCACTCTAATTTTTCGAGGCCTCTCTGCAGGGCCTCCCTTCCTTCCGGGGACTCAACAGCTCCTCCCAATTTTTATCATCTGCAAAATTACTTAGCATTCCTTCCAGTCCTGCATTCAAGTAATTTTTTGAAGATATTGAATAGCACAGGGCTGAGGACGGAGCCCTGAGGAACCCCACCAGTGACAGGTCACCAATCTAAGGTCACCCCATTCACTAAAACTCCTTGTGCCCAACACATGAGCCAGTTGCTCACCCATCACACGATGTGTTTATCTAACTGTGCGCTGGACATTTTTTCCAGAATTCTGTGAAAGACAGTATTGAATGTTTTACTGAAATCCAGGAAGTTTATATGAACTAATACATCACTGATGAGGAATATTATACAAAAAAAAGTAAAGCAAATTTTTAATGAGTACTACTTAAGCCTTGTTGAATTGAAAGGAAGAAAACAAAAGAGAAACTAAACTTGAATGTGAAGAAAATTACTACACTTTAAAGAAATATTAGCTGTTCTTGATATATTGTCTAAAAGAAAATAAGTAGTAACTATAAAGGACAAGATTTTAGTACCACATGTTAATTAGGCTGTTGAGCTTTACAGTGCATTTAAATTGCAGTTTTCTCTCTGAAACCTGAGTCTACTTTTAAAGGGGTGAAGAGACACTCTGAAAGCTATTCATACTATGTATTTTAGCCAGATTCTTTTAACAGGAAGAATTCAGAAAACATTTTTTCCTTCCACTGGCTGTAGAAGGAACCTAGATCACAGAATCATAGAATCATTTAGGTTAGAAAAAACCTTTAAGATTTTCAAGTCTAACCAATGGATGTCTTGCTTAAAAGAGATACTAATTATTTTTAGATAGCTGGCATTGGACAAGATGATTCCTATGCCTGTGAATGCTGAAAGCATGGGTGCAGAGAGACTTCTCAGTTTTCTGCCAGTGTCTGTGAGAAAGCTTTGCTTTCTCACAGACGCTACGGGAAAACAGTTGAGAGATTTTGTAAACTATGGCACTGTTATTGATACCAAAGAGAAAATATCTGAAGTAAGTGTTATTGGGTTCACCCAATCCCTCTGAGAGGTGGCTGGTCAGTGAACCAATGACCTTATGCCAGCCCAGCGTGCTAAGGTATATAGGCAAATTTGTAAGGTAATAAAGCATTGGTTTTCATATCACGATAAGCCGTCCATGTCGTTCTTTCCTCGGTCTCTGCCCGAGAGTGACACTGTGCCCATACTGGTCCTTCTTTCTTTTCAGAGTAAAATGGAAAACAAAAATCAGGGGACAAATAAATATGTATTCTTTACCTTGGTTATAATGTGCTAGCAGATGATATCATAGAGAGGTTGATAAAAGTAATGTTAACTTCAAATGCTACCAGTCCTGATCATTATCAAGCTATTGCTTCTTTAAGAGAAGGCTTTTTTGTCTGCATAGCTCAAACTTGCACCATTTCTCTACAGGAGAGTTCAGAAATGTGAAAGCTCTGCTTCAGGTTTTGGTACTTTCTCCATTAGCAGTATTGATTTAAGTCTTCTTCTGAAGAATCAATGACGTGAATGACAGCCAGCCAGACTTCAAGTACAGTGCATTTGTTAAATTGGTTTCAGTCTCTTCTGAATATATTAATGCGTCTCTCACCATTTTCTACCCACAATAAACATTTTTATTACACCTAGTGCATGTAGCCAACTGATTGCCTGTTGAATACATTAGACATATGTCTGGAGAGATCCTCTATGGCTGCCAAAATGATCACTGTGTTTTTCAGGTATATAGCCCCAAAAATTATACTTTAAAAGATGAATACTAGTGTTGTAATGCTAGTTATGCCAATAAAATACCTCCAGCATGCTCTTTTTAACTGAAACAAGATTTCTTATTGTCTTTTATAAAGCTGTGTTTTGCGTGTAGGTGTGAAGGTTTTGGTAGTGGGTGAGCTGCAAGGATGGCCTCTGCAAGGAGATGGCAGAGCTGCTCCAAA
The DNA here is from genome assembly GCA_013399195.1 of Dicrurus megarhynchus. Classification (NCBI taxonomy): domain Eukaryota; kingdom Metazoa; phylum Chordata; class Aves; order Passeriformes; family Dicruridae; genus Dicrurus; species Dicrurus megarhynchus. The sequence continues at coordinate 2,308 of VXAD01008432.1, forward strand.
GTGGACACAGCCAGTTCCAGTCAACTCCAATGGACATACCTCAGGACACTGCTGAGCCCACCAAGCACACTTAAAAAAAAGGTAATAGTCAGTGTGCAGTGGCTGTGAGAGATAAAAGTGCAAAACCCTGTGATCACCAATGTCAGTGAAAGAGCAGGAGGAGGGGGAAAGGGCTCCATGCTGGAGCAGAACTTGAAAGAACTGTAACCTATGGGAAGGGCCTGTTACAATCTGGTTTAAATTCAGAAAAGCAAAGAAATCTAAGTCTCTCAGCATAAACCAGAAAGAACTTAGAAGGTTCAAAATATTCCCAGAAATAAGATTAAAACCAAGTGAGATTAAATGTTGATGCCAAAAAATTGATGTATTTTATTTAATAGTAGAGAGGCAAAGAGAAGTAAAGAGAAAAGAAAGAAAGAAAGAGAGAAAGAAGTGCGCATGGGGGGTGGGGGAACAGGGAGAGGTGACAGGGGTTAGGTGGAAGCATATCACCCATCTGAGGGTCCCAACGACGTCTCATTGCTCCCCTCCATCTGGTCTTCTGGTGGTGAGGGTCCCCCGTCACCACTGTGGCCACGCTGCCACACGCCGCCACACGCCACCACAAAGAGTACAGAATTCCGTGGATTAATATATGCTTTGGGCCAGGTGGGAACGCCCACGTGTCTCCCCTTGCAGGGGCTAGCTTGACACACTGTCCCCGGTAACACTGAGGGTCTGTTGCATCATCTCTGGTGCTCTGGTGCAGGGTCTGGGGACCCCTTTGAGGGGGTCCCCTGTGATGGGCCATGTCACCCCCTTCTGCGGTGGATAAGCTTCCCCCTCATCCCCGGTGAGGACTCCTCAGCTGAACTTCTCTGCACAGCGGAGGCTGGGCAGTCACTGCACCTCTCACCAGAGGCTTTTCCAAGAAACCCAAAGCTTCTCCTCCCTCCACCCTTTGGTTCGAGGGTGTGTGCGAGCCTGGCAGCTGATAGCCCTGGGGCTGTGGTCTGCACCTTGGAGGTGTTAAGCCTGTGTTCTATGAATGTCCCCAGCCCTGGGTTGTTACTTTTACTTATCTTCATCAGCGAGCAGTGTAAGGCCTCAGTCAGGCCCCCACTCAGGCTGTGTTAGTCTTCTCTGCAGCTTTTGTAATACAGTTTTAAAAGTCCTTCAATAAAATGTTTAAGCCATAAACTATAATATTTCAGTCTCTGACAGGGCCCCACACTGGAGCAGAGAACAGTGTGGGAATGAAGGAGCATCACAGAAGAAATACTATTACCTGTCTGCAACCCCCAATCCCCATCACCTGGTGCCTCACAACAGGGGGAAGAAGTAGAGTGTTGAAAATTAGGCAGTGACACTGAGTGAAGAAGGGGAGGTGAGAAGCAGAATGGGGTTTGAGATTTGGCTTTTTTTTTCTTACCATCCTTCTTCATTTTTAAGTGGCTCTAAATTAAATTACTTTTCCCTAAGTCAAGTCTTGTTTGCCTGTGATGACAATTGGTAACTAAACACTGTTTCTTTATCTTGACAAATGAATTTTTCCATCTCATTTCCCCCACCATCCTACTGAAGAAGGGTAGTGAGAAATCAGCTTAGTAGGGCTCTGGAAGCTAGCCAAATGTAACCCCCCACCATCTGAAATATCAAAATGTCCTAGAGGTTATTCCTTTCTCTTAATTATGATTGCCATTGATGCAATACAAATACATATCTCAGTGAGCAGCCTATTAAAGCTGAAGTTCATGAGATTAGGAGGTGTTCTTAGAATACTGATACTACAGATGATGTATATTTCTGATAAATTAAGCAACACGCATTTTAGGACTTAGTTGAACAGGAGCTGATTTCCGATCTTTGTGTTCAATAAAATCTTCTTTCAGGAATTTGTCTAATGCCTGTGTGGGAAAACGGCTGGGGGTAAAATCAGCATTCCCTAACAGAAGTTACAATGGTACAGGATATATAGGGAGAAATACAGTTGCTACTCCCTGACTGGAATAGGGTTGACATGCTCAAAGCCTATTCAATGATGATTTTCCATACACACTATCTGCAACTGTAAACCCCAGCAAAGCAGGATGGAACAAAGGGTGGAGCAGAGTGGAGATACCTTGGCCAGGCTTTGTTGAAACCCTTGTAAGGAGTGGAAGTCAAATGTACTTTGCAGCTAAACTGCATAGCACCTGTTAACCAGGGGAGATAGGAGAAGATTTCCTGCTGCTAAGCCAGTAACTGTGGTGGAATTGCTCTCTTCGGATGAACTTGGTTCACTATAACCTACTTGTAATATTAATGCACTTTATCCCATTGTTACCTGCCTCCAAGGTATGACCACACCCCACTGGGCATGCCTCTACATTTTTTTGGACTGTATCTTTAAAACTGAAGGGAGAGAATTTTACACCAATCAGTAACAAAGGTATGCATGACTCAAGCTCCACCTAAACATAAGGAAATAGTATAGCAGTTAGTTGAGAATGGGGAAAAATTAAAGGCTCCATCATAAGTGCTGAGATCAGTCGATGGGCTGAACCCATCTTTTCCCCCCTAGGGACTCCTGCTGGGTAAGAACCACACTTCATGCATGCTGAGTACTTTCATTGGGGATTAGACCTTGTCTGTGTATTGCTTTGAATATGTTTTTGCAATCAGCTACTATCACTGACAGTCCTTGGTGATATACTCAAATACAGTGATAAGACCAGCTGAGGGGCCTCCCTTATGCTGCTGGTGTGTGTCCCTGAATAAATCAAGTGGGACTGTTCAGTGAAAGGTCCCCCTAATAGGAAACTGACAGATTGGTCAGGAGCAAGGGTCTCAACTTTCCCAGGGTGCTAACAGACAAATCAAACATTAAGGGTTGAAGAAATCTCTTCACACTAAAGGGTTGAGGATATCTCCCTCTTTCATGTGATTCAATGTCTGTTTGAATCAACCTTAGGTTTTAGCATTCGTGGCAACATCTGGCAATGAATTTGAGACCAAAATAATATTTTGTATTTGCTATTTCCTATTTCTGGTTGCTTTTTTAAAAATTGTAATTGTTGCCTTATAATTTTGTATAATTCTCCCTAGATCTTATGCTGTTTAATAATGTATTATCAGATTTTTTCTAGACTGAGGCTTTTTAAAGTGTTTGAAGAAGAAAAGTATGAAATTTTCATGTGATTATGGAGCAAGGAGGAAGCAAATGCAGAAAAGAAGTTTCGGCATGATGTACTGTTACAGTAGAAAATTAAAGGAATTTCTGGCATCTCTGAGCAAGGATTAATTATCTGCTCTAATTTAGACATCCAGACACTAGAGATGAGCTACCTACTACTGCTTGGTCTTTTCATTGCCAATGGTGAGGAATAGGTATCTTGAGTTGGGAACTTCTTTCTTCCTACAGTTCTTTTCTTTAAAAGTTTGATAAATACTTTCTTGAGAGCATCTGTTTCTCTGCATTGGCTATCTAGATGAAATAGACATTTCTATTTTTTACATTAAATAAACCTTGGCTGACAGCTGTGATAGTTTTTCAACATTTGGAGGGTATTTGTTTTAATCTATACTAGACAGTGTGTTCTTAAATTAGTTACTTTAGCTCCCTTCAAATCCAAACAAAACAAAGATATTCAGCCAAATATCACTGAATATATGATGCAAAAAACAAGCCTTGAGCCTTCTGGCATGAACAACTTTCCTCAATTTCTTAGAGGCATGGCATGGATAAAAACATTGGTTGCAATCTCTTCCAGCTGAAACTTATCCTCTCTGTTGTGGTAAAGGACAGAATTAGTAGTGCCAAGCAGACTAGTTACTCTGCTGCAGCTTTTGAGGAAATGCCTTAGGAGTGCTGCATCTAAACAAATTAAAATTTCTATCTACAAAGGATTTTTGGTAGCCATGGCTGATTATATTAACTACAGAATCTGAGGGAAAAAACCTCTTAATGTACAATGCATAGTGTTGCAAACTTATTTAATATGCAAGACCAAATTCTCTTTTCTTCTTAGCTTCTGTTCATTGAAATATTATATGGGTCAAGAAAATAATGTATCATTTTAATTCTTTGCTCAATATATTAGTGTAGTGCTGGTGTGAATGTACTAGAAGTCATCTCTAAGTCCACTGGCTGAGAATAACAGAAGTTTACTGCTCTCCAGCCAGATTTACATTCCAGACTGTCATACACACGACCTCTCCTTTACAACACCTGAGATTTTTACTACATCAGAGGGTCACAAAGGCAGTGAGCAAAGACTTCAACCTTTAATGTTTCATACAGTACCAGGGAGAAAGTAATAATCAGCTCCTAGATATTTACTTTGTTCTTACATACTTTGCATACATATTTCTACAGGAAATTTCCATAGAAATCTGCTATTTTTGTATTCATAAAAATATATTTATTCAGTTCAGTTTAAGGTTGAAGACCAGTAGACTACACACACCAAAATCCTTTAGAATGGCAGTTTTGTTTACATTTCAAATTGATAAATTAATGCTGTGAAATACCCATGTGCTATGATGCTCTTACTTGTATTCGTATCCTGATGAACAGACGGAAAAATGATCTGTTCCTTTCAGTGTTGTCACTGCTTCAGTTACCACAATAATTTGATTACTATTTCTGGCTCAAACTATTAAGTCAAAAAGAAAATGATTGTGTCTTGCTGTGGGAGATTAGACTTTGAGCCACAAAACCACACACCACCATATGCATGTGCTGCATCGTGCTGTATAGGCATTAATGGCATATTTCCCCTCTGTATGTAACAACCTCCTTTCAATATACAATCTTTGATAGATAGCTGGGTAAAATTTACCTTTGAGTTCAGTGAAATCAACCATGACAACCTCAACTACACTTAGAAGCAATCATTCTTTGGGCAGATAAGCAGCCTTAGAAATGCATATGATTAAAAATTAGTGACTTGTGATGGGTCTTTACACTCAGTTGTATGTGGAGACCTAACATGTTTCTAATATTCAGACCTATATGGGATTGTATAATATAAATTGAACCTGAAAATCTCCCAAACCAGAAAGCCAATAATTTGTCCCTCATTTAAGACTTTTGGCTCCTGGTCCAGCTCCCCTGCCTTTTCCTCTTCAGAATTCTGAACTTTTTTTCAGTTAATGGGTGAATTCCACATACTATCTAAAAAGAGATTGGAACACGATTGATGTAAAAAACTCATTACAAAAAAGAAGATATTTGGAAGAGCTGGAATTCATGCTTTAATTTAGCAATCTAATTCAGTAGTTCAGAAAAACAGACAATCTCAGGGAAATTATTTCCTTTTTTCCCCATTTATACAAAATTACATGAAAGTGAAAACAAAAATATCTCAGAGAATTAGCTATTACAAGTACCAAACTCTCTCTTTATGAAATGCCAGTATTTGATGTAAACTCATTTAATAAAATGTCAACCTAAAAATAGATATTTTTAGAAGATGATCTTTCCTCAAAGAATTTGTTAATACAATGAGTCTTTGATCCAACATATGAAGCATTAAGGTCAAAGTCAAGAGATTTTGGAAGAGGGGCATTTGCAGAGTAGTGATACTTCACTGGCAAAATTAGTTGAGATTACAGTGTTGTCAGAAACGAGAAGCGTAATTGTTCAGCTGTTCCTTTTTTTTAATGTTATTCAAGGCCTTTATAGCATTACTAAAGATTATGCCCCAAAAGCATTGGAGCTATTTATATTAAATCTTTTAAAGGGTTTTATTTTCTCTTTTGTTTTTTTATGTATATTGCTATAAATTATAATGGGTTTTGTTTATTTTAAAGACAGGTAAATTTAGGATAACAGGACATACTGGAAATCCTTAGAAATGTTGGAAGACAAAAATGCTCAAATTTATTCCCAAAGAATTTATACCTTTGAGGTTGACTGTATCTTTGAAAGGGGGAGATTTAACCCAACTCCATGACTCCAGGGGCTCACAGGGATAATCTCCTGCCGTCAGAGGAGAGAGCTATATTATTTCATTACAGGGCACCTACTGGTTCTCAAACTTCAATTTTAATGATGGTTCCAGAGCACAGTTCCTCATCCTTCCACAGGTCCCAAGAAGGACAAGGGTGTTTCTACAAGGGAAAGATCAACCAGAGACACTGTAAAGGAAGGAAATCAGAGAAAAAAAAGAAAAAGGAAGAAAAGTCATATTTCAGTGCTATGATAGATCTCTTTAAAAAATCCCAAACAACTCCACTTTACCCTGGGACGATCCCTTGCTGCACACTGTAGGTCTACAACTCTCTCTCCCATCTGTGTGTCCCAAATTTTAAAGCTCCTACTGGTAGTTTATAAGATCCCCTTCTCCTTTTAGTGTTGTTGCATGTGGCAGTGGCCTAATGCAGCCATTTTTTTTGTTAGTCAGACAATAGAAAACCTATGTGTACATTGAAAAAATTTGAGCTTTACAGGGCTGCCAAGCAAGAGCAACTTTATGTTGGTATTTGTTAATTAATTTGCTTGTTTAGCCACTTCCTTTAAATCCTAGAAAAATAGCAATATTCACAAAATACATAAATTCATTTTAAAGAAAATTTCTGGAAATATACTATCTTTTCCCAGAAATAATTTGTGCCAACTAAAACCATCCTTTACTGTGGGGTATTACATTTATTTTACAAATAGTAACAGGATAAATTCTTTAACATATGGGAAAAACACCAGTTCAGTTCTGTGTTGGGTCAGGGTACAGACTGAAAGAAGTACTTAGTTAAGTGGAGACTTAGATGTTCATATATCCTTCAGGGACATGATATTCACTGGAAGGAAGTCCCTGAGTGAAAGGCTAGACAGATAGTAATAGCTTGAAGAAGTGGATTACCTAGTTACTGGATTACACTCAAATTGTAGGTCCATCTATTGTGGGCAATTGATTAGTTATGATAATTTATGCTCTCAATCTTTTTTGTAAATTTTTCCGGGAGCAATGCAATGGATGCATAGTAACATACTTCAAAATATAAAAATTAAACTCAGGTGTGAAAAAAGTGATTCAGTTTCTTTTTGATTTTGTGGGCAACCAATTGTTGCTACTTTCTGTAGCAATTCCAGGTACTGAGATTTTTGTATATACATGAATGGGGGGTGAACGTGAAGCATGGAATACAAAAATTATCATTCCGAGACAACAGAATTTCAGTCCATCTGCATTTTTGTTTTTGTTCCTAGCATCTCTGTAATATGTAGCTAAATGTGTGGTCACATTTATGTATATCTCTTTCTTCCAAAGTAAAGAAAAAAACAATAGTTGATGATGCAACAGAAATTCTTCAATTTTTGAAATACCAATTCATTATTATTCTATAGTGGAGGAAGTGCTTACCAATGCATATTTTATGATCCTGCACATTAATTCCATTATTCAGAAATGCTGAGGTTATATTCCAGATAAAATATAACTCTTCCTCTTTGGCACCCTAATTAAGGACAGATTTGAATTCACCTTGCAGAACACATTAACATTCTGACTTGGAGGTACAGGTCAAATGTAAATTACCTGGCAATTACGAGTGAGAGTCCAGAAAGTGCCAGTTTAGAGTGCCTGGAGACTATTTTTTGTTGACCTCATTAGGAATACTTTAGGTGAATACATAAACATGAAGACAAAATATGGAAAAGCTTTTTATTTTAAGTTTTCGATTAGTAAGTCATGTTGATAATGGCTTCATCAGAAACACTGAAAACTTTTAAAAAATAAATTAATTAATAAGATGAGCAAATAGAAAAGAGAAATAACAAATATTTTATATGCAAGTTTCAGTGCTAAAGCATAATTAATTCCAAAGGTTATGCAGTGGTCATAAGAAGAAATGTAAAACCAAAAGTCTTTTTCCAAAATTAGCAAAAGAACATCTGTACAGATACAAGCTTCTTTATAGAGTTATGGAATTTTAATTTTACACATATACGTAGGTCTATATGTAGGTGTATATATATATACACAGTGTGAGACATGTTTTCCATTTTCCCAAGAATAGCAGGGATTTGCAACTGAAGGATTACTTCCCTTGCTTTGTTTTTCCCTTATCTCTTGCTTTGCCTCCTGATATGCCTCTTGCCTTGCCTTTTGCCTTTTTCCCCAAAGCTGTGTTAACTATTTTTTATTTCTATTGTACAGAATATTAAAATCACAGAAGGTAGCAGACCAAGTAAGATGTAATTTTTCAAATAGTGGTCAAATACTGATCTTTCTGAGCCAAAAGAGGTCTGGTGCAGAGATCTTTGGACAAAATTGCAAATGAGATCCTGTTGAGTTTCTGAAGTCAAGTAAATGAAAAATAGTTATTTTTAAAGTCATCAAAATTAATATAAAATAAGATTAAGATTACTATCATTGTGATTGTTGCTGACTTTTTTGATGGTCCATTTCTTATCTCACTTGTTACCAACTTTTACCTTACTTGTTTATCACTTTTAAGAATAGTCGAGGACAAGTTTTAAACCCCCCAAAAAATTCAAAAGCCACCTTTGAAAAGAAACCTGTGAAAATCCCAAAGGGGAGGAATCAGTGAATAAAGAAAATAAATAATACAAAATCAGTGATGGAGATCACAGTAACCACAAATTAAGCAGATAATTGTTGCAATTTAGCATGGCACTATTACTGTTTGAATATAAAGTTTCATCAGAGATGTCAATAGAAATTGTATATCTTTCCTAGGAAAGGAAGCCTCACACTTATTTTCACATAGAAATCTTCTTATAAATTCTGAACTGTAAACATTTTATTGTAATCTGTAATGCCTGTGATAATAGTAACACAATAATGTTAGTTGTAAATGAAGTTTTGCAAATAATATCCCAAAAGTATCATGGTTTTGTTTTGTTGAATTGGTTCTGAATATTTTGTCAAGGAATTAAGGTATATCTCTAGATCAGCTGCCTGTGTCCTTGTGGGTGATTGTAACTTCCCAGATATCACCTATGAATATCATACAGCAGACATGAACAGGTCCAGAAAACTCCTGAAGTATGTTGAAGATAACTTCATGGAGCATGATTAAGGAAGACAACTAGTAAAGGAACCTTTCCAGATTTGTTGTTTATGAACAAAGGAGGACTCACGGAGGAAGAGGTTATTGGTTATTGTCTTGTGCCAGTACTCTTTAGTGTTACTATAAATTATCTAAGTGTAGGAATCAAAAGTACAGTAAGGAAATTTGCTTATGATATTAAGCTAAGAAGGGAGGATAGAGTCTCCCAAGGGCATAAAGGCCTTGCAGAGAGATCTGGGTAGACCTGAGAGCTGTGCATTCACCAGTCATATGAACTTTAACAAATGCAAGTACCAGATTCTGCTCATTGCCGAGGGGTTGGACTAGATGACCTTTAAACATCCCTTCCAATCCAAACTGTTATATCAGCTATGATTCTCCACCTAGGATGGGGTAATCCTGGTTATATGTACAAATTGGGGGATGGGCTGGAGAGGACCCTCACAGAAAAAGATCCATGCAATTGGGTTGATGGCAAGTTTAATAGCAGCCAACAGTGTGCTCTGGCAACCAAAAGGGCGAACTGTGTCCTGGGATACATCAAGCACAGCATCACCAGCTGGTCAACAGAAGGCGGTTGTGCTGCTCTGGTCTGTGCTGATATGGCCTGCCATTGAGTACTGAGTGCAGTTTTGGGTGTCTCAAAATAATAAGGACATTGTCTCATAGTGTGTCCAGAGGAGGGCAGCCAAGATGGTGAAAGGTCTCGAGGGCAAGACATGTAAGTAACAACTGAAGTCACTTCCTTGTTTAGCTTGGTGAAGAGAAGGCTGAGGAGTGACGTCATCACAGCCTAAAACTTCCCCAAGACAGACAGGAGAGTGGAAAGAGCTGATCTCCTCTCTGGTGAGCTGTGTCGTGGTAGTTCAAATTGAACATTAGGAAAAAGGTTCTTCCCTGAGATGGTGGTTGGGCACTGGAACAAGCTCCCCAAGGACGTGGTCATGGCAAGAAGTGTGTCAGAGCTCAAGGAGCACCTAGACTTATTAGTCATATGGTCTATTTTTAGGCAGTCCTGCAAAGAGCAGGGCATTGGACTCAATGATCCTTATATGTCCCTTCCAGCTCAAGATATCCTATGATTTTAGTGATGCAAATTGTGAAAAATTACCTGCCAAGTTGCCTTAAATAAGCTCTTTTGCTTAAAATTTTGAAATATTAAAGACTAAAGAAGAAAATATTGGACAGCAGTGCGGATATTCTAATAATATAATATCCAGGATTCATCAGAATTGAATATTCTGTCAGTCTTGTGATTGGTATTGGCCTCCCAATTGTGCATTTCTGTCATTTACAGAGCTGTTTGGTTTGTTCTGTAACACAGTAGAGTTTGGCAGACTATCTCTCTAATTAACATACACAGCACGTATGCATTTAAGAACAGGAGCTCATCTGTTTTTCTTCTTTCTTCTCCTGAGAATATAACTCACAGATACAAACTGAACGATGGTTGCTTTGAGGTCAGTACTGCAAGAGTATAATGATTGTGGGAAGTCAGAGAGAGAATAGCTCTTACTAAAAAAAAAAAAATATTGCAAAGTTCCTCTAAGTCCAGGCTGTGTGTAAATAATGAAACTGAAAAGGTTTTATGTACGTAATCTTTACTCATCTGTATGCTTATAATAGAACTGTTGCACAATATCCATCAGTTTCCCAACTGTTCCCACTGTTTGTCATTCACAAACAAACTCACTGTGCCCTTGATTCATTGCTGATTAAACTTAGCTATTTAAAGAATTTTGCAATGCTTTTTAGGGTCACCTGGCCTCGGCTGCTGCAGAAGTGTCTGGCTTTCCCACTGGTCACATCATATCTGACAGCCAACTGTTTCAATGTCTTACATGGCTGATGGAATCTCAGATGTCTTCAGGCAACTGAAAAAAAGTTCAAGAAGTGTGTGATTTTAGGCTGTAGACACTGAATTCTGAAGAGTGAATGTAGGCATAATCATATCATCTAAGTATATAAGCTCCAAATGCAGTCAGCGGGGATCTAGAGATCAATAGTGTAAGCATAATATCTAATGTCATCAGAAATGCACCTGAATACTTCTATCATAGAATAATAGAATACCAAGTTGGAAAGGACCTCATGCACCATCTGGTCCAAATTTTCCTGGCAAAATCACATTCTAGACAAGATGGCACCAACCTGTCCAGGCAAATCTTAAAAAAGTTGGAGAATCCACCACCTCCCTGGGGAGATTATCCCAACGGATGATTGTTCTCATTATAAAAAAACCAAAAATCTCATTTTATGTCCCATCAAAATCTCAGCAGAAGAAAGTTGTACCCATTACCCCACATCTTTTTCAGGTGACTTCCTGAGAAAAAGAAGTCTCCATCTTTTTTTGTAGCCACCCTTGTAAATAGTGGTGCTTGATGATACAGACTCCCCTAAGCTTTCTTTTTTCAAGGCTGAACAAACCCAGTTCTTTGAGCCCTTCCTCATATCACAGGTTTCCCAGTTCTTTGATCATCTTTGTGACCTTTCTATGGACACTCTCAGCCTGTCCTCATCTGCTTTATGGCAGAGACCAAAACTGAGCACAGTATTCCAAGTATGACCTGAAAAGCACTCAGGGGAAAACTGTTTTTTTATCTCTGCTGGGGATGCCATTGTTGTTGCACCCCAGCACCCTGTTTGCATTCTTTGCCATAGCAGTTGCACACTATGTGTTCATATTGAGCTTGATGTTCATTGGAACCCCAGGTCCCTTTCAACAGAGCTTCTCCACAACTGGGTAGAGCCCAGCCTGTGCTACACTTTTGAATTATGTTTTCCTGGATGTGAGACCTTACGCTTGTTGAACTTCACAAGGCTCTTGTTAGCCCCCTTTTCTGGTGTATTCAGGTTGTCCTGCAGGGTGGTTCTCCCTTCCAAAGAGCCCATTTCCCCACTCAGGTTGGCATCATCAGCAAACTCTGTCAGAGTACACTTGATCCCATCATCCAGGTCACTTAATTAAATAGTATTGGGCCCAGTTTTAGTCCCTGGGAGACCCCTCCTTTGACAGGCTGCCAGTTTTAGTAGGACCTCTTTGCCAACACTCTCAGGGCACTGCCTGTCCCCACACCACAGACCACTTATCTAGACTCTAATACATCTGTTTCTCCAGGATAAGTCTCTGGGAAACATTATCAAAAGCCTTGGAGAAGATACAGTAGGCAATGTCCACCAGCTGCCCATATCAACTGAGAGGGTTACTTTGTCATAAAAGGCAGTCATCTTTGTCAAGAACAATTGCGCTTGGTGAGCGTGTGCTGGCTTTTCCCAATCGTGCTTCATTTGACATGTGATAGCTCCCAGGAGGATTTCTTCCATCACTTTCATGGGAATTGAAGTAAGACTAATGAGCCTATAATGTCCTGAACTCTCCTTTAAGCCCTTCTTGTAGACAGTGGTGACATTAGCCTTGTTCCACTCTTCTAAGAAGTCTCTTGATCTCCATGACTTCTCTCAAAGATCTCCACAACTTCTCAAAGATTAGGAAAAGCAGCCTTGCACTGACATCAGCCAGCTCTCTTAACACCCATGTGTGGATATTACTAGGGCCAATTGGTTTGTCGGAAACAATTTCAGTAATATTTCGCAAACCAACTCTTCCTTCACTGACAGTGGGTCTTGGTTTTCATCAACAGATCATCAACCTGTGCACATCTTTTTCAGGTGCTTACTTTGTCTCCAGCAGAAGGGTCTGGGCACTTGTTGCAACATGCAATCTATACTGAAGTCTCTTTCCTCACCAGTTCCATCTGGGTAGAAACATTAGATATCTTGGGGGCTTTCTGTGTAGGAGCACTGGTTTTATCTCTCAGATGAATGCCAGCCAATATGAAAGCAATCCAATAAAGCATCAATTTAAAAAAAACTGTGATCCTGTCAAACAGATTGGTTTAGTCGATGACTTATTTGATGATGTATTTACTGATTCAGAATATATCAGAGGGAAGAATCCAATAAGCTGATCTTTCTACATGGTTGTTTTCTTCTGTACTGTTTCTTCACACTTTAAACGCTTTTATAATCCTGCCTTTTATAATCCAATTCTCCAAATGTGGCTTGTCAAATATGTCTTGGTATAATACCATGATCAAGCCTCAAATAATCTAGAAAGCCCAGGATATTGAATTCTACTAACTAAGCATTCTTAGGCTGAACACTGATTTTCGCTGGAAATGCTAGATGCAGTGAATCTGCCTTTAAAATGATGGAATTTATTCTTTTGTGTATTCCCTCACTCCAATATTTCTTGTGACTGTCAATTGAAAGCTAGACTTATCACAGCAAATGAAGTATAACACCCACAGCATGATGTCACGTACATCTCACAGGAAGGAAGGGATCCCAGCAGGCTTTCTACATCAATTTAATCAGCATCACAAATCAAACATACTTTCTGCTGTGTACTATTTGCCATATGTTCTTTGTGGTTTTCAAGTAGCAGACTTCTTTAAATATGCATTTCAGTGCATTTTAAAAGAGACAAACCATTAAGAATTGCATAGATAACCTGTTGTCTCTTAGCTACTTCCAGTGGAAAAAAAATATAGTAATTTCTATCAGGCTAGTTTTTAGGGGTTGAATAAATGAAGATGAAGAATAATTTATCCCTGAATAGATCTGACCAATGCACAAATCAAGGACTAGTAGGAAAGAAGGCAGCCTCTGAGGCTGTCTGTCTGCAACTTCATATCATATTCTGGGAAAAGTAAACAGGGTAGTTTATATAGAAAAATTTCAGTGATTCTGAAGACAACATAAGAGACAGTAGGTTCTGTAAATAATTTGGTGGGTGTGTCTCCCCTTTGAGGGATGGCACTCGACATCTTGAGTTGCAGCTACAGCTTTATGTTTTCGTGTCAGTGGAGACTGTGTGTCCTGCCAGGAATTCTGAAAATCTATCTCACTATGAAGTAATGGCATTGTGACATGTCTTGTAGGCAGGAGAAGACAGTAACTGAAGTACAGGACAGAAAATTTCTTTAAAATATTTTGTCTCAATCTGTGTCAATTTCCATGAACAGTAGCAAATTTTCTGTGGAATAGATAAAGTAATTCATTTAATGGGAGATTAATAATCTTGTGTATGAAGTCATTTAAGAACTGAAACTGATCTATTCACAAAGACCTTGGTACTCTTGGACAAGATTCAGCTTCAGAAGTGCTGAACTAGAATTATTAAATCAGGAGGTCATATCTCTAGAGTATTGACAATTTCTTGCAGGCATGCTCAGAAAAGCAGAGGCTACAGCTCAAAATAGCAATTACTCATTACTTGTACACTACCACTACAAATATACTGAGAGCATTTATGTATCCTGATACATCAAGGGGGGGAATACACAGAAGGCTAAAGTTTCTTTTCCAGTCATCCTCTAATTCTGAAGCTTGACATGCCAGTTTTTTCATTGGAAGAGGAACCACCACTCTTTTTTTCTCTCTCCAGCTTACAAAATTATTGTTACAAAATTAGCACTGCTGTCAATGAAGTGACCCACTCCAGAGAAGTTGCAATATGTTTATTGATATAAAAGCAGCAATTTAACAAAGTTTGATAGTAAATGTGTCAGGGATAATGGTCAGGTACACTAGTTTATTTACTACATAGAGGACAGGGTCAGACAACACTGTCACGGAGACTCTTCTGTTGATCTGTGAGGTTCAGAAAAGCACCCCTTATATTTTAAACTCCTCCTCAGAGGATCCTTACTTAGTCCCAGACTTGTTCAATGCTTTATGTCTGAAGGATAGTATGTGTAAAATCAATGCTTTATAATCACTTAGCTGGATTTTAAAGTGTCAGTGTACTTATTCCAAATTCACTTACTGAGTATCTGACATGACAAGGATCTTCTCAACCTCAAGGAGTAACCTTGGGATGCATAACTCTTGGGGTGCACTATGTGCTGGAAGAGAGATAGACCCTGAAGGCTGGAGAGAGAGCCTCTTTCTTGGGCCTGGAGGTGACCCTGGGAGTGCATCCAGGTCACCGGGGATGGGCTGAGAGAGGATTGTGGGTTTCTGGACAGTGTTGGACCTATGAGATGTGATAATTGTAGTTAGTGACCTTCTAGGGCATAGTTTACCTATTACTATAATAGGCAATGTCTGTGCAATTTCCCAGGTGATTGGGGGACACTGAGGTGAACATCTCCCCTTTTTATGTGATGTGATATCCTGTTAGGTACTGGTATTTAAGGGAATCTCTGATGCGCAATAAAGGCTTTGCACCTTTTCCACCGTGTGTGCGGAGTCCTTGCGCTTGCGTGTTTACTGCACATAAATTCTCGAGGAAGGTCCTGGTATGAAGCCTGTTACTGTGCAGGGACCTCAATGGGCCTTGGGCTGTCCAGTATGTATGGAGTAAGACAACGAGCTTATTACCATATTTGCATGCTGACTACAAATATTAGTTTGTTCTAAACTTGGTTTGAGTCAGATCTCAACCAGCACTATGACTAGATGGGTGCTTTGCCCAAATTAGCCCGTGGATACTGCACTTTTATCTGTCTCTCCTGAATTTACTTTGAGCTAGATGGAGCCATTATGACTAGATACACCCATTAGGACTGCCACTGGGGGTTATCCCTTGAGCAGAGTTATGGGAAAGAAAAGTCAGGTTGAGAGAAAAGGGGGGGACCACACTGTCCTACTGAGTTCATAGTCCTACCTGCTTCATAGTTGTCTACTGCCCAAGCCTACTTTTCAGAGTTCTTGCTTACTATGTGTAAGAATTGTAGGTAGAAGCCCATGAAATTGTTTCAACTGCCTCTACTATTTGTTAGACCTCTTATGGTTGCAATAGAATACTGAAGTAGAAATACTTCTATAAATTGTATTAGAACAAAATGCTAATCATCTACTATACAACTCATAAATGCAGAAACTTATTTTATATCTTAATAACTTAAATGATGGCATATCTTCAAAAGAATGTTTTCTCACTTATTTAAGCAGGCAATTCGGTTGACTATCCAAACTCATTAGAAATCTGGGCAAACTGAGGGCCCTCTCTTAGAACACAGGGAATCAGAGTGGTCTTCTGAAACTAGAATTTGGATATATAAATTGACTTTAATGTCTAGGATTACAGTTGATGTCATTCTTCTTCCCAGAACTCTTAGCCTTGGAATTTCACAAGCAAACTTCCCACTTGTTTTGAAAATTCCACCAGTATTTCACATCAAGAACCACAAAAAGCATGTAAGATCCTTTGTGTGCTATGTTTGAGAGAGATCTTTCACCTAAATCTTCAGAGAAATTTGTATTGCCTGCATGACCAATTCTATTCCTAACAGGAGTGACCAAATGAAGTGTCAAAAATCATGCAGTCTGAATGCCTGTGAAAATCAAATTGCTAGCTGTGATCTATATTTGTAATGATTACAGCTTTCTCTTTCCTCTTTAGTGACCTCTTTGTTTCATCATCCTGATGAGGTTTTATTTATTTATTCCTTTATTTGTTTCATATGTGAAACATTTGTATTGCATGGAGAATTTAAGTCTTTAACTGAGGTCTGAGTCATTAGCCTGCCCATTAGGCACTGCACTGCTAAATAATGTCATTACCTTTAGTGTCTTCAAGAATTTAGGTCTAAGTGTTTTACCATAAAATAAAAGGAAGCTTTTGGAATGGACTTGGTGAATCTTGAGTCTTTTTTTAACACATGAACAAAAAAATGTTCATCTAACCGTTTCTAAATTAGCTGTTATTTGATCACACTGGCTGTAGCTTTATCAGATGATACTCAAAATAAAGATATCAGTTAAAACAGCTTTTATTCATGACAAGAGTTTACTTAGGACAGTCATCTCTTATAAATTGCCAATATCAGATACTTATTCCAAGGAAAGAAAAAATATTCTTATACACAAATATAATGGCTGAATCAGAAGAACACCTCCCCCCACCCCATTTCTAGCATGTCAGCCCCAGATAAAAATAGCAGTATTCAGCTAAGGTTCTGAAGCAAGTAGATTATTTGATCTGGCATCACAATCTCTGTGGCTTTTTTGGCTCATATTGTATGTGAGCAGTTCATCCTGAAGAGGTGTTGAAAGGAGAATTCATTTCACAAGCCATGGCATCAATTTCTTTATCCTTGCAGCTCTCTTGCCCTGGGATTTTTTTCCCCTCTTCATTTTCAAAGCAAGGGACCCTAATTATTTGGAGAGATAAGGGGCACAGAAAGGCAAGATAACCTCACACAAAACTGAGCCTTTATAAAATCAGATGTCAGGACATTAATTTTATTCTTTTCTATGAGTAGAAATAACACTCTGTAACAGTGTTATGCCTTTGGAAGTGAAGGACTTCTTCCTGATGGCACCGATGTCATATTTCAGAGAAGAAGAAAAACTTCAGCATAGCCCCTGTTTCTCATGGGAGGTACAGAGCATCTAAGAATCATGGTTGGTGAAAACAAATCCCATGTTTATTTACAGGTAAAAGTTTTTCAGAGATGCATAACTATTTTATGATGCAGTTCTGCAGTTTACCACATAATTCTGATCACCAAATACAGCAAGGGCTACATACCTGTGGTAACAGGGACAGGGCAGGTCTCCACGTTTCTCTTGGACGTTTGGAGTGGCCTTGGCTGGTTGGAGACAGTTGAAACTCATTGAAAAGAGTTGTCCTCTCCCACACTCCTGTGACTGTCACTAGCCATTAGGAGCTGCTGCTGGCTCAGGGTCCCCACCAAGCAGACAGACAAAACAGCCCTGTAGACCCAGGGTGGGGACAGCAAAAGTCATTTGTGTCACGGGGCAGGAGGCTGCCAGGAGGAGTGAGATAAGTCTGCTGGAGCCAGAAGTGTGGCCTTCAGCAGACTATTCATAACTGTATCATTGTTTGACATCAGTCTTGAGAAAAGTAGAGCATTTTGTTGATTCTTAATTATCCCATTAAGGTTTTTTCCTGTCTCTGAGATTCAATTCATCAGAGAAACAATCTGCCTTCAAGTATTTATGTGCGTTTCTGTTGATTTGGTTTTGGCATGTTTTTCTGATGCTGTGCTTTGATCTTCAGTATTTATATCATCTGTTTTCCCCTTCTGATACAAAAATGGAAGTTACTCCTCATAATAGATATAATAAAAATACAGTACCAGGAATTAAATATTATGTAAACATGCAAACATTTTCAATATGGATGAGGTGATATTTTTTGGTTGTTTATATATTCTTCTAGAAATATTCTAATTTTTATTTTCATTAGCAGAATTTATAAGATATGTATAAGTCATTGACATTTGTGGATTGCCTTTAAATTTTTTTAAATACAGCATTTAATAGATAAACTTATTGTAGTTGGTCACCAAAGTTTTCATATTATTTTGTAAGCTTTCTCAGACTCTGGCTGCTATTTTCAAATAATCCTTCTTCTAATCCTGGCAACATTTCTTTGCAAATATGAAAGTCCATTCCTTTGTGGTTTTGTTACATACAATAAAAAATATTTGCATTTTATGTAAGATAACATTCTGTCTTCTTAACTTTAATTCTTAAATTGAGAAGGAGATTCTCAAATCCTTCCAGGTTTGAAAGTATTTCTGACCATTGTAACAACTTCTGTTTCCTTTTGGTGGGCAGAAGTCTCAGACCTGGATGGAGAATTTAAAATCTTTATATTGTAAGTGGGAAGAGTCAGGCACCTTAAAATGAGATACTCAGAACCCCGAATAATGTAGTGAACAAGATAATGCATTGTTTTTAGATAAGGGTAATATTTTTATATTAGGCAAAGTGATAATTTTAGGAAAAACGGACAGAAGTCAATGCAAGTTGTGAAAAATTCCTCCAGGTTTTTACCTATCCAGGTTCAGGTCAGTTCCTTCAGGGCAGCACATGTCAAATAGACTGTCTGTGATGTAAAAGGTCATTAGAATCAGTGCTATGTAGAGGATGTTGAGGGAAAAGAAGACAGAGAGAAACAATAAAAGTAATTAATATCCTAAGGGAAGAAGTGAATGTGAAGTGAGCAAAAAGAACAACGTTGAGGTGCATCACACCCCATGGTGTAAATTGCTTAATTTCCCAATAATCTGGCCCTAGATGACATAGTCATTCATTGTCAGGAGCAGAGTCTGAGTCGATTGAGAAATAAAGGTAAAATATCTGCAGTCCACAACCACGTGAATCACTAGGTTTTCCTGTTATTTCTTGAAGTAAACATCACAGAATAGAAAGTGGTTACCTACATTAAAACTTAGGCAGTTTGCATTGTCTATTCAAAATCTCAAACATCACTATACACTCTTTATTTGGCCCAAATGTTTTCTGCATGCAGAATTTCTTTGCACAATCATCACCCCCACATTTAGAATAAGTTAGTTGGTAGGTCTATCGGAAATCAAATTAAGACTATGACATTCTTTGAACGTGTAAAAGCTGTGGGTTTCCCACCACAGGTTAAAGAGAAAAATATACTATCTGAGTGGATTTAGCCGATTTATCCTTTAAATTGTATTTATGCAGGAAGCTAAAGTCCCTTTAAAATTTAATTATGTCTTTGAATATTATAGTTCTGTATGCATAAAGTTAGAATGTATCTTACTTACAAAGATACATTCACATTTGTTATAATTTAAACTTAAAAGTGCATGTTGACATGCAATTTAGGCAAAGGAATTTTAAGAACATGCAAATTGAACAGTTACCACTTTGATGTAACTGCTACCAAAGTTCAGAGGGGAAAAATTCTTACTTCAGTGTCTTTTATTTTTCCTTTGGCTCCAAGACACTTCTTTCCTTATAACATTGAAAATCACACCCTTTCTTCACATCTCTTTTTACCTATAAACAGCTATACCTCTACTCTGTTTTCACCGCCATTGTTCACTCTTTTTTCTTAATTAAAAAAAAAAAACAAAGAAGAAAAAAAGTCAGACTTTTTTCTTTGGGTTTTCTTTGGGGATCTGAATAAGGAGGGTGAAAATCAACAGCAAAGAATTACTGATGATGTTAATGTAGTCAATGTAGTCTTTTCAGCCCATCTGTAAAGATTTCTTTATTTTTACCTTCCATTTGTGGAAAGAACAGCATGAACATTAAGGAGCACTTGGAACCTAAACTGGTGACGTTTTATTTGCGTTGCTGGAAACAGTTTAAGAGAGGTAAGATGGCCAAGAGCCATAAGAAAGAATAGAGAATGGTATCTTGCGAAGCATTATGAACCTTTAGAGAACTACTATGAGATACTCAATTTTGTCTAAGACATCATTCTTCTTTTAGTGAGCTTTTGGATGGTGGCTAGCTAGGAGGCAGTACAGCTGCAATCTTGAGCGCTACGTCTCACAGCTGTGAACAAGATGTGAATTACATTATTCTAAAGCGTCTGACTATACACTCTGTCCTATGACATTTTAGTCTGTTTAAAGTCCTCAAGGTTGCCTGCTCCTATTGATCAGAGTAATTTTTTTTTCACTGAGTGCTGAATTTCTACTTGTCAGGTCTAGAATGTTATTTTTCTTTATGATCATTATAATTTCCTTTGTACTTTTTTCTGTCGGCCTGTCAGATTGCAACTGCTTATAGAAGAGGAAAAGATATCCACTGTGATGAGGAAGTATAACAAAGAAGAAGAGAGAATTTCTTGCTCAATTCAGTGAGTTATTAAATAAGTCCTTTCTTCACATAATATTTTGGAAGTGAAAAACATATTCGTTTCATGATTACACAGATCAAAGCAAACAAAACAACTGCTGTCATCCTTTCATTGCTTAGCAAGGCAGATTTTTTTCCTGGGTTCTTAGTGCCTGGAATCTTCTTTATAGCATTTTCACAAAGATGAAATATAGCACTCAAAATACACAGGCTGAATGTAACTCTATTTTTGAACTGGTTTTTGGTCTTGAATGTTTACCCAACCTATGACAGGGCTTCTTTAATGGCCATGTTGAAAATTGCCCTTAAGTTTAAGTATACTACTAATAATATATCTATACCTTTCAATTAAATGAATTGAATGCTTTATAGAAACCTTAGGAATCTCACACATTTTAAAATACAGTGTAAGTATATGCAACAAGTTATATGTTAAAACATTCTATTGTGAGGTCTATAAAAACTCATTAAAATATCTTCTGGCCAATGGTATCATCTTCTTTTTGATTTAAGAGCCAATTTTCAAAGGTGCAGATACTGGAAGTCCTTTAATTAGCTAAACCACCACACATTTTAATGCATAGTTATGCTAATATACATTTCTTGTCTGAATTATGAATCATGGGATGCACAGATGTCTAGGCTAGCAATAAATGAGCGAACTCGGAAGCTCTAATTATCCTGTACGGGTAATTGTAGAAGAACAGGGTTAATTAGCCTGGATGCAGAACCTTTCCAATGGAAGCACGTTCTCTTTGTTGACCCAGTCAAGTATCTCTGTTTCATGTTGTGGAATACTCACTGCTCCAGCTGCCAAAGGCTTCCCCGTGAATATAAGAAACAAGTTAAGCTGTGCAGCTCTTGTAAGTGCAAAAATAATTGTAGGTAACTCCCTAAATTTGGTTATAATCATAATATAAAAAGAGAATGCAATAATTGAATTTATGATGCTTTTTGTATATGACACACATTTTGTTTTGGTGAATTATGCCTGTTTGCTTTATATCACATTTTCCATGTAATTTATTTTTTAAGGAAAATTTAATTAAATTTTTCTTCTAAATATTTACACTTGGGAAGTGAAACTTAAGAATTACATTATCACACATCTTAACAACTCTGTATCTCACCTTTGGTTTGTGATTATCAAGTTATGGTCTCCAAATTACTGAGGCATAGATGGTGTCTTCTCTTGAAGATCAGACATCACCCAAGATCATAATTCATTTTTTTATTACTTCTCTTTCTGAACAAGAAAAATAGAACAACATCCACTCCTTAAAATGCTTCATTTTATCTGAACTTTTCAGGTCATTAGTTGCAATTTATTTCAATGAGAATAAAAAATTAAAAAGGTTTTGTTTTTTTCCCACTCTCTCTCCCACTGTCTTCTCCATTTTTCTCATCAATAAAATTTAGCATGGGAAGAAGAGAAGGATCACATCCTGAAAAGTAAACATATGCCAAAATTAATGAAAAATAGTTTAAAAAAATACTAATTCAAGTCCTTTAAAATGCTAAAACAAGTATTTTTTCAAAAACACAGTAAAATTTATGCAGCTAATGAGCTCAAATGACTATTTTTTATTAAAAATCCTATCAATCACTGAAAAAGTTCTTTTTATTAATAAGTTCCAGTTTTGATTAGAACACCAACATATGTTTATTAGTACAGATCATTAGAAAAATGTGACAGCTAAAATATGTATTCTATGGAAAACTAATAAAAATATATGCAATTAATTATTATTTAAAATGTTTAAACACTTATCTATGGTAATGTCCATTTAATTTAATTTTGACTGAATTAGCTCATTGAATAGAAATATTTTGAAGCTAGGACTTTTTCTATGCTTATAAATTGATACTAGGTAAAAAAATTAAATGAATAGTAATGACTTAATCTGGCAAGCAATTAATAGGTCGTAATATTTCATGAAATTCTAGAGGAACTTAAGGTACAGAGAAAGCTTTCTTGTAAAAATAATTTTTCATGTAAGTATTTTCTACATCCCTTTAAGAGCTTAGCAGTAAATGAAACCATAAATAAAAAGTTATTGGGATTTTAACATGCAATGAAAATTTATATTAACCTAACATAGTTTTAAATTATAGTGACAACTCAAAATTATTTTTTTCAAGCTTCTCTCAGGAAGTTCAGGTCACCTTCTTATATCTTTCTGGAAGTGCAAAACTATCTCCCTTCTGCTTTTTACTCCTGACATGTTATGGACAGTGGACAGAAGTAGCAAGAGTGCTGTCATGCCCGTGCGCTCTCCAGTGCAATCCTGCAGGTTTGTCACTTTATCACCCAGTTTACAGCTTGTGGCCTGTAGAGCATGTTGGAGGAAGAGAATACCTAGTTCTCATCCAGATATTTAGTGAGCTGGGAAATGTAGTCTTAGACTAATGCTGTGTAGTGCAGTTGACAACTAATTAATTGTATAAACTCATCATTTGAATGGCAAATACCACTGATCACTTAGATAATAATTATCTTCCATATTTGATCTTCCTATGTTTCAGAATAGAAACACAGCACACATTTTAAATTCTATTGCTGTTGATGCCATGATGATTTTTTGCCTTTTCTTTTAAACCCCTTTTTGTGCCTTTTTGCAGCTTCTGTATTCCTTACTGCTTTTTGCCTTCATTCTTGGACTTGTTTGTTAAGCTGGGAGACTAAACATTTTAGAGGTTTCGTGTTAGGGATCAACATGCCCCAGACCCCAAGGTCCTCTCCAGAACACATTTTGTAAACTAAGATAGAACCATCCAGGGGAAGGTTCCTCGGGGAGGGGGGCTCATGTTAGCCTCTCATTGGGGAATTTATGATAGATATGCTAATTAGTAAAACTTACGTTATACCAGATCTTTGAGGGGTTTTTTGCAGTGTACACTGAGGTGCATTCGACCTGGACATAGTGCACCTAAGGATCCTTAAAATAAATACCGAGGTAAAATCCCTTTTTCCCTTCTAACTGTGTTTGACTCTTGATTTTAAGACCAGGAAAAGGCATCACTGTAACCAAAGATGAAAAAGGGGAAACAACACATAATTTCATTAAAGCAGGGTGCTTTAAAATGGAGAACTACCATGAATGGCTTTGTTAAATTCAGTAAACTAGACTATTTTAATACATTAATATACTACTAATTTCGAAGCATATCAGAATTTAGTATATAGTTCTTGATACTTTGAAGCTTATTTATAAAGCACAGAAAAATAAAAGCCATTCATTTTCACAACCAACAAAAAATGTATAATTGTGCTAAAAATAACAAAAAACTTTCCAATATCTGAAGTTTGCAATACTTTTGCATTATACAGCTGGTATCTACTTAAGTGACCATATAGTCACACATTTAATATCTTAAAAATTGAGATTATTCCACACAAGTAGCCATATATGAAGATTATAAGGAGTTGCACAGTTGGTGTTTCACAATTTTTCATGCTGGGGCAATTGGTCCTCTTACAGGATTAAACATTTTGAACAGGAGAATTAGAGTTCAGCTCTGGATCTGCAATGTTGCACGTGATAAATGCTCTGTAAGCCAACTGTCTCACTTGCGTTGTGGAATTCTCTGATAGTTACAGTAGGCTGAATATTTCATCATGAGTTCAACAGTGTTCTGAATGTTCAAGCTCTTTTACAGCCACACAGTGCTTCACTGAAGCCAGAAGTTTCTCTACAATGTCTTGCTTGTATGGAGTAAATTCAAATGCTGGAGTTCTATTTTTGATGCCATCTCCTGTTGTGCGGTTCATGAAATATCTTTCCATCCAAAATACAACTTCAACAACTGTTCATGACCCTTTAATCAGAAAGAAGTACTGAAGTGAAGTAAATTAATAATTACAGCAGGTACTTTAGGTAAAAAATAAAGATGTTTTTTCCATGAAAATTTGGTGTCCTTCTGTTGTGGGTAAGAGGACTTGAAGTTTTCTAGTGTTGTACATTGAATCAATTTCACATTAGTGGTATTTGGACAACTTGTGGAGATTGAAAGAATGATGGATATGACATATAAATAAGCACAAGAGGAAGAGCAATTAGCATTGGAAATAACTACAATAAAATAAAATTTAAATAGAAATTACAAGCTAATGAGTCTTGGAGGAAATATAAGGACAATATACTGATTGAGTAACATAAAAAGTGGTGATGTTAGAAGCAATATGTCTAACTTCAGAGAACAGCTGAGCTGCTTTTTATGTACAAATATTTAATATAATTTCAATAAAAGGAAAATAAAGTATGTTTTGTATGAAAAAACTTCAGGGAGTTCACCAAAATGTGCATTTTTTTCTGCAAAAGATTTTTACTGAAAAAAAACCCCAACCGTGCAAGTGGATACATATAATGAAATAGATACAATAAAAAGAAAAAAAATGCTTTATAAACTGATTTCCAAGGCCTGACCTTGACTGCTGTAAATGAGAACATGCCATGTATTAGTTTTGGTATGGTTTGGCTCAGCTTCAAGGTGCAAACAGTGAGACTGGGCATTGTGCTGGAGCCTTTGTTTAAAATATGATGAAATTACAGCACTTTTTAATTGAGCAGGGAATGCAAAAATACATTATTTTTATAACTGCCTCATTCTTTTTGTTATCCCTTAAAACAGTTAAACAAAAAAAAAAAAAAGTTCAAAATCAAATAATGACTGAAATACTGACAGACTAGAGGCTGGTCTACTTTGATGGTGCAGAAGTTTTCCCACAGGCATATCTGGAGCTGTTCTATGCCCTCTCCTACTTAATTTCCAGTGGAATAGTTATGTTAAGAGTCCTGTTTAGTTCAGTACTTCTATTCCATGCATTTATCTATCACCTGCTGTGTTGTGACTGGAAAGACATCATCTAAAGTAACCTCAGAATGTGCTGTGCTATGCTTCCTGAGATGCTCTTATTCCTGAATTTTCTTACTGTCATTACATATGCAATGTAAGCCATACAAAGATAATGAAACAAGATCCAAACTGAGAAGACAAGACTCTTCACTCTGGACACAATGATGTTTTAACAAAGTATATGGTTTCCACATGCACAACTAACATTGTTTTGAAGTTGCTGTACCTTGTAGAAGCAAGCAAGAAGACTTCTCCCTGCCTCATAGAAGACCTTGTTCAGAACTAGCTTGGCTGCTGTTAATACAGTGTTGCACGGTAAATGGTAAATGAACCCCCTGACTGGAATTACTGTATTAGATGAAGCCAGTATAGAATACACATTATAATTACAGAAGATATGCAAACTTACAGTCAGGTCTTTGCAGTTGTCAGAAAACCCCAAAAATCTAAAAAACCAAACGCCTCACAAGAAGTGTTGCAGAGTTACAGAACAAAAACTCTGATCCTCAGATTTCTGGGAAGTTTAGTCTAATTTTAGTCATTGCTCCCATTGATATCAATGGTGCAGATATTTTCTCATAAAACACGATTTCCTGAGTCACATTAAAATGTAACACGAAACAACATACAAAATGTAGTGAACATGAAGAAGCTGATTTTGTACTGTATTTGGAAAGATGTAAGTATAAAATGTATTTTAATGCAAATCATCTTGCTTTATACCCTGATACAAAAACAAAATAAATCCATCCTATGACAGACAGAAGTCAACATTAACATTAATGATGCATGTCAGTTTTTCTGACAAAAATCAGAAATGTGGTATATGTACAGCATTTTGTTCAAAGACACCCACAATGACACCCAATTTTCTTCAAACAACTCATATACCTGTAAGACCAGTCTACTTGGCACAGCACTGAACTCTGCTTTCTGTCTGATTATCATGAAGAGGAAAAAGTATTTCTGAATAAGATGACACTCAACCAGGAATTTAGAGTCTTGTAATTTAAGTTTTCATTTATCCTGTATTTCAAATTCTCTTTTTCTAGTTAATTAATAAAATGTCAAATTCAAGATTGGAATCATCACCCCACTTTCCATAGAAAGTATAGTGCATTGAGGAAAGAAATAGGGATAGGAAAGAAACAGTGATACCCGAAAGTTTGTCTGGTTACAGATCCTTCACTTATATAGAGGATTCAGGAGAGAAATTTCACTTCTTACCCAAATCAGAAAATATCCAAACAATACCATGTAGCTTATGTGACTTCAACCGGGCAAAGTCTATCAGCTGTCTGAAAAAAAAAGTAAAAGTTTATTCACCTTTACATGGTTATATGACCATGGTTTAATTGTTATATATCTAGTCAGATTAATATTAATTCCTTCTTCCTGAAAAATAAATGACTAGATAAACTGAATATGCCCAACTCCAAAGTGAGGTATGACCAACTTGTTCTGAAAATCATTCTTCTATGTTAGTCTGTTATAAATTGAGAAATATCATATCAGTGGCTATTAGGCTTCACTTGAATAAAACTTATGCTATTTCCTTCAAGAAATCTCATTTCTCTGTAGAGCCAGACACTCAAGATACAGTTTGAAAGCTGCCTTTGACAAATCTGTTCTTCAGCATAAAATATTTTTGTCATTTTTTATTAATTATAATTATGGCTATATATTTTTAAGATAAAATATTTTAACATTAGAAAAAAAAGAATCCATTCTAGATGTTCCTAATCATCTTCCTGCCCTTCACATGCATGGAAGTAATTTTCAGGAGGAATTACTTCATGTTCTTCTTGGGACTGAGGTGTAGCACTCTAGACTGTAGTTCTTTAAATCCTCCAATTTGCCTTCCTCTTGAAGATGATAAAGAAATGGCCCAGCAAACAGCACCTGTTAATATAGAAACAAAAGCGTGAACAGAGAGTGTGAGTGAAATGCTGGAAACAGTGGTTTCCAGAAAAAATAATATTGTTAATTGGGTGAGCTAAGCAGGCAGTGATTAGGGAATGATCAAGAGATTGTTGGGACAACAAAAAAACAGTCAACAGGAAAAGAAAATAAAAGAAGCACGAATATTTGTGACCGCGAGGAGAGATGGCAATAGAAGCAGCCATCACAGGGGGTCTGCACACAGGGAACTGCACCTTGGGGCGCAGAGGACACAGCATGGGACAGCTACTTGCTGTTGTGTGGACAGATCTACTAAGGTGATACCTACCATCCCTACCATGGTAGGGAATTCAGAATTATACACAGAGCTGGCACACCCTCAGTGCCAAAAGGAAGGGTTTCCGCACAGGGGAACCTGTGCTCCTAGGTGAGAGGCAATGTGATAGTGGTTACCTGGCTGGCTGGAAGGGATGGTTAAATATGCACAAGACTGTGCAGAGGTGTACGTATGGATGTGGAGTCAGCATTTCTTGGTTTCTGCTACATTCATTCTAAACTATGACTGTTACTATAGCAATAAACCACATCTGTACTATGAGTTGAGCGATTTTCTCTGCTCCAAAGCTCAGATATGCTGAATATACCTGTACATTCTCTGCACATCCATGTTGTCCCAGTGAGAGGTTCCCTTGACTTCCCCCCTCAACAGTGGAACATTGCCTTTCTTTCTTTCCTTTGTTTTTTTTTACATTGAGAAGGATTTCCTTGAAGATCAACCAATTCTCCTGGGTCTCTTTGCTTTCTCCCATTAGATGCTGCCATGCAGAGCCCTGAAAAAACTGAAATTGCTGTCTCTTGTCATGAAAATAAATTTACTGAATATGAGAATAGTGAATAAAAATAGAAAATCATTTTTATATGAAAATAAAAAGGAGCTTATTGTGCAGCATCCTGCCAAAGTACAGACTTTGACTATGAATTAAATTTGGCATCTGAAACTCAATTAGAACAAGTAAAGGGACAGCCTTTTAAATTAAGTGCCTCCAAATGAGTATTTAATTCCTGCTTAATAAGGTAATGAGAGATGGAGGTGAAGGAATACATGCATAAAATTGAATATTTAATTATTCAGTTATTGAGAAATAAACAGGATCTGAGACAGGAACAAAACCCAGATATTAATTTTTCCAATTTATTTTGTCCATCTCAAAGAGAAAGATTTCAAAATACTTGAGGGCATTCATGTTCAGCTTAAACAAAAGGAGAGGAAATATGTAAAAGAAGGTTACTAAGCATGAATGTAAGCTATTAAAGAATTAATATGATGCAAATAAATATGTTGTGACCCTGAACTCTCTAAAATTGGAAAAGAGAGTCTGGCAGATATAAATAAAAAGAATAATATTCATTACCAGTACAAATATCCATAGCAAGAATAGTTCTGTCTTCCTTAATTCTGTCAAGGTGTCTACCTAAAAATCCCTATCCCTGGATGAGCTGAGAGATATGTGAAAATATTTCAGCCACCAGTAAGGAGAGCCCCTGGTGGCCTGGCTGCTGTGACACTGAGATATGGCAGTCTGTGATATGAAACTAGATGGTAGTGATTATTCAACTGGAAAAAACCCCAAACAGTAAGGTTATAATTTTTCCTTTATGTAAGGTCATTTAGACTCCCAGCTTATAAACAGGTTTAGGTTTCAGGAACACATGAGAGATATAATGTAATAAGCTGCATTTGAACAGATAATGTGCCTCAGCTTTCAAGTTGCAGGTGGTAAAATTGTTTTT
This sequence comes from Dicrurus megarhynchus, assembly GCA_013399195.1. Taxonomy (NCBI): domain Eukaryota; kingdom Metazoa; phylum Chordata; class Aves; order Passeriformes; family Dicruridae; genus Dicrurus; species Dicrurus megarhynchus. The sequence continues at coordinate 31,465 of VXAD01008432.1, forward strand.
TAAAGATTATTCGGTCTTCTGTAAATTATTTAACAATCGTTTTACTTTGTTCTATTGAGCCATTCAAAACTGCAACAGAAAAGAGTATCTAAAGAAAAGCAAGTCAGGCTCTGTGCTAGTGCTTTAACACTTTCACCCAATGAAAAATTAATAATTCAGATATTGCATAGTATTTTAAGATAGGTGTATAAATAATCTACATACATTTTTACTTGAAATTTAACCACTTATTTTTGGATGTATCATAAAAGGCTGGAAGGCAGGTGGCAAGATGACTGTGTCCTTCATATTTCAGAAAGTATGCCTGCAGCAGTCCTCCAGCAATGCAGTCTTATTGTCTGTATTCCAGAGAATTCATAGTTTTGTAAGTGTGGTGGATTATACAAGCTCCCATCGCAAGTTAAAAAAAAAACAAAACAATTTTTTGTTCCCCTGAAAACTATTCTAAGGAGTATTTTGGTATATAAGAGGTTATGATGCAGTCTGTTTATAATGAACTTCATCAACAGCATAATGTGCTAACAATATCTAGACCAAGTCCCTCAAATTTAAGCATTGCTACATTTTTCAGAGCCAGAAATCCTTTGGACTTTAGTACCCTGACTTCAAGGTCCTAAACCTGCTCAACAATTATTATGTTTGTTGTTGCTGAGTTCTAGCAATACTTAAATGGCACATGCTTGACTATGTCTAGGTTGAGAAAATTTGTCGCTAATAATAATATGTGGGCATTTTTCCATTCACAAAGGCAGATACAATAATCAGTAGAAATATGGAATCATTAAAGTTGGAGGAGACGTCCATGATCATCAAATCCAACCTCTGAACTGTCACTATGTCCTCTAAACCATATTGTGAAGTGCCACATCCGCTAATTTTATAGCTCTTCCAGGGATGGTAACTCTACCACTTCCTTGGGGAACCTGTTCAACTGCTTAGCCACTCTTTCAGCGAATAAATTTTTCCTAACATTTAACCTGAACCTACCCTGATGCAGCGTAAGGCTATGTCCCCTTGTCATCTCATTAGCTTCTTGGGTGAAGAGGCCCCCTCTCCCCCTCCTCATACAACAAGTATATGTTAACTGCAGTCCTCCAGATTGTGGCAAAGTACCATTATTATACTTTTTTTACAATATACGTTCAAAAAATTTTTTTTGAATATTCTATTATCCAACAACAAAATATGAACTAATACAATAAAACTGGAAAAAAAAAATGTGTTGCTTCCAATTTACATGTTAAAATAAGGATTTTTATGCTTGTTAATCCAGAGAGCCCTCCAAAATAAACAGAAAATCATTCACAAAAAAAATATATAAACAGCTCATTTTTATTTTCTTTTGATTATTCTTCTCTTAGATATTTGCATTAGCAAAGTAAGCACATACAAGAAATTCTTCAAACTCAAACAAAAAACTCACTGGATTCAAGCAGAGTTACAGTTGTATATGCCTCTGGAGAACTTGATTCCATGTGATTATGATGCCAAACAGCTCTGCAAGTGTGAATATAGAAAATAACAGACACTCAAAATTAAAGTGCCTGAGGCTTAAAAAAATGACCAGAATTATTGTCTCCATCCCACCATTAGTCCTGTAAATTCTAGAAAACTAAATAAGCAAACAGAAACCTCATTTAAACATAAATTTACTTTTTTACAAGCATCAGTTGGAGTTTTCTTCTAATTTGTTTTCTTCTACTTCTGTAAATAAATATTGATATGTTTCTGTGACATAAGAATGTTAATTGGATAAATATAGTGTCCTTTCTAGGTTTAGATAGACTTGTGTTAGCTTTTTTTTTCATAGCGTCATCCTCACAAATCTTGAAACACATCAGTTGATCCCCAAAGTAAGTGCCCTTGGAGAAATTTCTATTTTCTCTGTACTATTTAAATTAGATGAACTGATTTTCAGATGACACAGAAAAGAGGATAGCTACTGTTGTAGCTTTCTGAAAAGATGATATTAAAAATGAATCTGTCTAGTTGTTTCAAGAATTACATGTTAGTCTTTGATAAGATTAATTCTTTGATAAGGATGACTATTGAAAACAATGTTTTTGAATGTAACTCTTTGATCTGTTACAATGATAATCAAAAATATAACTTATTTAATACTGTTATCCATATTTGTTAAACCTTGGGTTTGTTTCATGGATCTTGCTCTGTCTTTATGGAAGACAACACAACTCAATAATTGTCTAGAATAGTAGGGGTTAGACGCCTACTAGCCAGGTGAAGTATCCAGTGCAGTAGTAACTGCTGTGGTGTGGGTGAACAGGTGTAAAACATAAAGGTATAATAAATAATTACAATTTCTAATAATTCTCATATGCAGGAACCACACTTGTTATCAACCTGGCATACGTAAGGGAACTGATTGAACAATCAGATACTATAACAACAACTGCAACATCTTTACAGACTTTACAAATTAATCCCATCAAGTGTCTACCATTTTTATCTCTTGAAGGACAAGCAGACTAAGACACTGGGGAAGAGGATATGCCTTGTGCACAACAGGACATCATTCTCCTGGTGTTGAGAATTGGTCTTGGCTTGGCCATATCTCTGTCTATGTGTCTATGAGGCTTGGCAATAGGCAAATGAAGAAGATCAATGTCTGTCTTGGGAATGTCCCCTATGTTTCTGCTGCAAAGCCAGAGATGATCAAAACCAGGCTGCCTGCAGGTACAAGGAACATAAGAATTAGAGCCTTGATAGTACTTCCAGCTTCTGGTCACTTAAGGCAAATCAGGAGGAAGCAACTACTCGCTCATCTCTCTGAGGGAAGAGGTAATTTTGAAAAGTAGAGATAACGTATTGGGCTTAAGAAGAGATGAAGTATACTTTGCACTTCTTTTCTGTTTAACATAAAGTAGATTTTGAGCTCATCCTTATCAATCTTGGTGGAACTATGTTGCTATTGCAGTGATAATAGTGAATTTGACCAGATCGAGAGAAGAATCTGCTCTCACATTTTCCTGCATAAGCAGGTTTCTTGCTGGGAATAACCAAAAATACAAAAATTAGAAAAAGAAAAAAAAATCAAAATAATGCTATGAATATGCTAGGGCCTGTACAATAAATTCTTAAGTCCCATGGGACATTTAATCACCATTGAAATCCACCTTAAAAAATACTTTTTTAATAAGTATTCTTTAGATAGCTAAAACTTGATACAGGTTGTTTAATATAGCTCTTATAAAGCCCTTGTAAGACATGTTAAGATCTTAAGGCATTTTTTCTTTGTTTTTGTTTTTAAGAAATATTTATTCACATAATTAGGTATTAGGAACTTAGCCATTTAGGTACTGTTAAATTAACATTACCTCAGCAAATTTCAGTTGGTGGACTCTAATTTTTGAAAACTTTCTTGAGGAATGCTTCTAATCCTGTTGCTATGGAAACATTTTTGGACTGCCAAACATGCTGTAAGGAGCACATAAAGTGCCACTATTTCAGATGAAATATCAAGAATATATTATGAGCTATCATGTATTATTCCAAACAATGTCATTAGAGTGGTATGTGTTGGTGGAAAAAGATAATTGAGTCTTCAAGTGCGTCCTTTCCATACATACAGATGCACACATACACATCCTCTCCCTTTCTGCTGTCTGATGGGCAATGTGGTTTGTCCTAAAATAGGAATACCGGGTGGGTATTGCAGGAGAAACTGTGTGAATGCTGTCATAATTAACGTATTCCACACCTGGGGAGAGCTGAGATGTTTGTGACTGACTTTGGTGCCCTTCAGCCTGCAAAAGTACAAAATACTGCTAGAGATTGGGTCAGCTGGGCAAACTGGCCTACTAAAGCTGAAGGCAGCTTCTGGGTAGATTCCCACTCCCAGAGGGATGGCTGCAGGGTGTGTCCAGCCCTAAGACAGGGAACACTCACTTTTGGATGGGTGAAAAAAAAACATTAAGATCTGGTCAAATACAGAGATAAAATCCTAAAATAGCTACACAGGAGTTTTGCTGTATTGTAATCGTGAATTCTGCAAGGTCAAAGACAGTAAAACTGTTTCTAGCTGAACCTGCTTGTATTACAACTCCTTAGCCCCAAGGGTCATTGACCAAATCTGAGACTCAGTGGACTTAGATGCACCTAAAGTTCTCTGATGAGTTCAGAAAGGAAGGGGGTCTCACTGAAGCTTGTGACACAACAGGAGGGACCAAAGCCTGATGATACTATAATCTGCTCTAAAAGATGAGCTGTTATTTAGATAGTGCATTAGCAATATTTAGGTACTGTATCAGCAATAGCAAACATACAATGATAATCATCCATGTAATCATTGTGTCCTACTTCCCATGCCTGGCTGAGAATCTTCCCTCAACTACTCTGCTACATAATCTTTGTTGGTAAGTCTCCAAAAATATGTGTCCAAAAATATTTTCTATTTATAAAAGCTCAGAAATGTACCTGAGAAGAAGCAGAAAAGCTTGGCTGCATCTGTTTACAATGGATATGGCAAACTCTGGGGATGAGTAAGAAATACAAGTGGTTTGTGGCATAAGAAAAGTTTTACTTTAAATTACAGTGGCTGTTCCACTTTCTGCACCAGACATCATCATTGACAGTGTCTACAGACATTAATGTCCTAAATGGATTTGAGAATGTGGGATTTAAAAGGAAGGCATCCCAAATACTTACTGACAAATAGCTTTCCCTATAAACTCATCTAATAAAGTGTTGAGATCAGTTATACACCTAACCTCATAAGCTATGTACATAAAAGATTTTACATAAGGATTTGAGGAGTTTGATTTCAAAATTTTGCATATTTTAATTCTGAAAAAAATGTTGAGTTTTGAGAATACCATCATCTTAGATTCCTCTTGTTTGAATACTATAAACTTTAAAATAATATTACATAAAAAACCTAATGGTTGTTTCATATTGTAGTCCAAATGAATTTTCTACATCAAAGAAAAACCCCAAAAAACAGACACACCTGTAATAAATGGCTTTAAATTTGACCTTTATTTGCTATTATTTGTGTTTTAATTTCTGTTTCATTTTCCTTTCACTGTCATTAATTTCTTTCCTCAAATAAAACATTCTTAGACATAGACTAGAAACGGGCATTTAACATGATCCAAGAATCTTCTTTCTAAGCTTTTTTTTAGTTTTTAATCTTCAAGGTTTCTGCATCTAATTTAAACTATGGTGACTAGAATGTGCTGCTGTTGTCTAGATAAGTGGAGATCCTTTCAAATATTTAGGGTCTAAAATGGGTAATGAAACAACTTTGGATGTATTGATGCAACCAACGTATCCAGAGGCAACCCATGCACTTCAACCCCACAACCCACATGGCTGAGTGGCAAATCAAATATGTAATCTTACAACAGTATTTTAATGTATTTAGGGTGGTGTTATGAGCTGGTAACACCAAAACTGGAAGCAAATCCTGGCAGACAAGCAGTTTGGCTGAAGAAACTGAATACAGATAAGCTTTTGTTGGAACTCTGCAAATGAGGCTGCATGTGTATGTGCTTTGTTGCCCCTTTTTCCTTTGAATCCATTTTGCCTATGGCAACAGCAAGACTGACACTCATATCATAAATAAAAGTAGATGAGATAAAAATACCATGGAGTGAGAAATCCAAATCCAGCTTCACTAAAGTTGAAGCAATAGCCTCATGCTAATACTAGTATCATGCAAAAGAAAACCTGAATGTGTTATATCATAATGGCACAACCTAATATAATCAGTCATGTCCATATGAAGGAATGGACCACTGTCCCCCCTCTCCTCTCTCTCTCTCTTTCTAAAGCTCTTAAAACCACTAAGATCTTGTGTATAAACAATACAGACTAAATAATATGACTCAGATCATCCAGATGCAGGCTCTGAATATTGTGAAAGAACCATGAGCCCATATTATTCCAGACAAAAGAATTTCTTGTCAACCAGTTTTTAAGGGTAGAGAGTGAAATTATAAATCAGAAATGTGGCAAAAATTCAAAGTGGGAGATGAAACATAGGGGGCAATGGTGTGGGGTGTCCCTTTGTGCTGACCTTTTTTCACCAAGTCAGTTGCACAAAACATTCTGGCATCTGGTTTATTGGCTTTAGTTGCTATATTCAGCGGCAAACACCTACACAATAGATATGTAGAGCTGTATGTGCATCATCACAGATCTGTCTGACCAAATGAGATATTCCATTTGTTTGCAGGAAAAGAAAATCCATTAAAATGAAAAAGTTTGCTAGCCTGAAATGTTATACTTAGCTTTAATGGGAAAAAGAGCAAGCAAACACCTTCCTCCTGTTTCTTTCATTATGGATTAATAGCAAAGTACAAGACTTCATTTCCCCTGCTGTAAAATAACCTTAATGAAACACAAGAGCAAAGAAATCTCTACTAAGAAAGTGTATTTCTGGTAGAAAGGCATATGTTGTTTCTATGCTGTTCTTACATTTCTCCATGTCCTTTCTACCTCTCTTGAGATACTTCCATTTTAAAGATACTACTCAGAGAGAGAGAAAGAGAGAGAAGACAATTAATCATCTTATTAAAATTTCCAAAATATTAGTTAGGTTTTATTTTGTTCATTTATATTATTTAGGGCATTTATCTTTAAAAATTCGTTTACTGTTTGTGAGAGAAATATCTCAGCATGCCCACATTTTTTTTCTGGCTTCAGGCTGATAAATTCAAAGAAATTTCTGCCTGAACTCTTAGTTATTGTCTTTCCTATCTGGCCTAACTCTACTTTCTCAAGGCTTGGAGAACTAGCAGATGTGATAAAGTTGTTTAATGCACAGAGTTAAATATTCCTGCAGATACTACAGGTTTTCATGAAAAAAACTTTGCCTCAGTGAGATATTGAACCTGTGTTTTTATGAAGATCAAAACAGAAGCCTTTATGTATTGCACATCAAGCGCTTTAATATTGCTAAAGGTATTTGCAGTTTCAGTCTGCCTTTTTTCTTGCAGCCCACACAACCTGAAGCTTTGGTGGCAGAGTTTAGGCAATGTATTACTAAACTCAGCCTTGCACTGGTACCTTTTGAAGCACTGTCATTCTGTTTTCACTCAGAAGGAGTTTGTTGAATGGGGCTTTTCGGTTTTGTTTTTGTTGTGGGGTTGGGTTTTTTTGACACTGTCTCCCACAACATCTTCATAGGCATGTTCAGGAAGCATGGATTGGATGAGTGGACAAATAGATTTAGATCTGGCTGAAGAGCAGATTCCAGAGGGCTGCAATCAGTAGCACAGGGTCTAGCTGAAGGCCTGTCACTAGTGGTGTCCCCCAGGATTCCATACCAGGTCCAGTATTGTTTAATTTGTCCATCAATGACTTGGATGAAGGCACAGATTCCTCCTCAGCAAGTTCTCTGGTGACACAAAGCTGGGAGGAGTGGCCAATACCCCAAAGGCTGTGCAGCCCTTCAGAGGGACCTCAACAGGCAGCAGAGATGGGCGGAGGAGAACCATCTGAAATTCAACAAAGGCAAATGCAGGGTCCTGCACCTGGGGAAGAATAACCCCCTGCACCAGCATGGGCTGGGGGCTGACCTGCTGGAAAACAGCTCTGCAGAGAAGGACCTAGGGGTGCTGGTGGACAAGATGTCCATGAGCCAGCAGTGCCCTTGTGGCCAAGAAGGACAATGATGTCCTGGGGTACATTAGGAAGAGCATTGCCAGCAGGATGAGGGAGGTGATTCTGCCACTCTGCTCAGCCCTGTTGAGGCCACATCTGGAATGCTGTGTCCAGTTCTGGGCTCCTCAGTACAAGAGAGACATGGAGCTTCTGTAGCAGGTCCAGTGCAGGGCTATGATGATTATTAGGATCTGGAACATCTCTCTTATGAGGACAGGGTGAGGGAGCTGGGACTGTTCAGACTCAAGAAAAGATGACTGAGAGGGGATCTCATCAATGTTTATCAGTATCTGAAGGGAGGGAGTCAAGAGGATGGAGTCAGGCTCTTCTCAGTGGTGCCAAGCAATAGGACAAGAGGCAATGGGCAGAAACTGATGCACAGGAAGTTCCACCTGAATATGAGGATGAACTTCTCTACTGTGTGGGTGACCATACACTGGAACAGATTGTCCAGAGATATTGTGGATTCTCCCTCGCTGGAGTTATTCAAGAACATTCTGGGTGCAATCTTGTGACATGTGATCTAGGATGACCCTGCTTGAGCAGAGACTGGATCATATGACCCACTGTGGTCTTTCCAGCATGACCCATTCTGTGATTCTGTGACTGCATACTACATGATAGATAAAAAGTGAGTGTCATGGTTTAGCCCCAGCCATCAACCAAGCACAATGGAACCACTCAATCACTCCCCCACCAGTGGAATAGGGGAGATAATTGGAAGACTAAAAGCTGAAATACATGTGGGTTGAGATAAGGCCAATTTAGTAGGGAAAGCAAAAACCATGGACACAAGCAAAACAAAATAAGGAATTACTTCATTGCTTCCAAAGAGCAGACAGGTGTTCTGCCACCTCCGGAAGAGGAGGGCACCATCACCCATAAAGGTGAAGAAGGATCCACAAATATTTTCCTCCTCTACAAATCAGAGAAACATTCTCATATTTCAGACCTTGTGAAAGCATTTTAGTAACAAGCTAAACACATTTCTTTCATATTTCTGTGGGTTTTCTATAGGTTATAAATTTAAAAAAAGTCTTCACACTAAAAAAAAAGAAAAGGCAGAGAGAAAGAGAGGAGAGGTAGTGATGTCATTACATCACACTTTATTGTACTGTATTTCATTTGTGCAAAGGCCTATATTCTGAAGAGGGACAAATTAGTGGTTTTAAAAACACCATTGCAGTTTTCACTGGCAAGTTTATCAAAAGTAACTTTTGCTGTAGTATGCAACTCCTATGGATATAATACTGAAGCTTTTTCAGCGGCTACTTACTTTTAAAATGTTCCTTATTCCAGGATTAAAATGAAGTGCACAGGATACAAAAAATAAATCTTGGATATGTTTACTTGATCACTTTAAAAACTTAGTATCTGACTGTTTATGAAAAGATATTTTGGCTAGAAAAATTTTGGATTTCTTTGCTCTGAAAGGGATATTTTTTTGTGTTTTTCAAGATGTAAGGTTAGGTATTTTATCCATACTTGTCTCTGTTACTCACCTCAGAATCTTGCAAAAGACTCTATTGCAAATCTTACAGTGCTTTTCAGCCTAGTAAAAAAATGTTTTTATGTTCGCTATTTTTTAATATTTATTACATATAGATATATATTTTTTTTTCAGAAACACTTAATGGAATCAGAAGAGCTTTTATTTCACCTGAAGAGCTGCAGTTTGTGGAGTTGAAACAGGTGTCAGAGAAATGACCCTGTTCCATCTCATGGAGCATTATTATACAATTAAATCATTAATGCTCAAGACCTTTAGATTTTATAGTGTATTTCTGAACTTTATTTTCTTCATTGTTTTTTAGATATTACACAATAAGAACTTGGTTTGCAAAGAAATAAGGCACCTAAATCCTGATTAATTGTCCCTGTAGGCAGTTGCATATGAAATGAAGACAAGATGTTAAATGGCAAATACCTTTTTTTATTCAGCTTTTTTATATTCAGAGAGCTTTCTTTTTTACCATTAAGCCTAAGAAGCTAAAGACTATATAAACTCTGTTGGGGATCCTGCTTGAAGATAAGTGCATTCCTACAGTTACATAATTAAACCTTGAAGAGAGAAGAGCTTATGATTTACTCTGTAATCTATTGTATGTGACTCACACTCAAGTGCTAGTTTTGACTCTCATTCTCGGGCACTTAATCCTCCCTCAGCATGAGATCAAGAGTAGCCTAGGTAAGTAATATAGGACAATGTCAAATAGCAGGACTCTTAAGAATCAGGTATTTCCTTGTACTGTGATCTTTTAACTCAGCATCCACAAAGTTTCCTGTGTTCTTTTGTGTATCTACAGCTCAGTTGTTCATGGTTTTTAAATAAGGTAGTCAAATCTCAGATAATTGAAATCTCCTTTTAATTATTGCAGGGATTTTTTTTTTTTTTGCAGCACTGGGATTGCTGCCATGAGTGCAATAGTTAATCCAAGGTAACTAATTTTTTTGGTTTATGGCTTATGCTTTCTACCTCTAAAAATCCAGAAATTGCATATGACTTGTTTTATTAAGGGCTCTGTTGCAAATGAAAAGTCCAAGTGGAAAGGGATTATTATTCCTGTTATAATATGCAGTAATGTATTCCCTATTTGTGGAAATCTTCATTCAGATTCTGTGCAACAGCATGTCTGTGTTGCATAATTTGTTTGTGCTTGAGCTGGCTTAGTACTAGCAAATAAAAAAGAACCCCTGAAGCCAAATGACATTGATTACCTCACATCCACACTGCTTAAGGCTAGCACTCCTTATAGGTTTGTCTCGGAGACAACCAGTTGTCGGTAGTGACCTAACAATTAACACGGGCATAGAATGAGAAGACATTGAGTTATTAGTTCTTTTCCATTTATCAGTTTAACACTGAGATCCCTGAAGTATCTCCTTAGATGGTATGTCTGAGTACTCTGAAAACAGCTAACATTGTTTTAAATTTAACCCCACCTACAGCTTGATGATTAAAACATTTTTCATGCAAGAAAAGTAAGTTTGAATCTTCTAAAGAAGTGCAATAAATTGGATCTGAGTGTCTCATAAATACATAAAAAGAAGACAGCTCCATTAGCACAAGCTTTCTAAAGTAATATAGATGTTCCATCAGGAATGCTTTCTGGTCTGTGTAGATTTTCAACATATCCCTGTATTAGGGGCTCAAATCAAGACTTGCTAAATGGTCTGAGTGATAGTGTCTTAATTTCTGCACAAGTACTGGTTGCTGTAGTTCCCTTCCGGAGGTTCTCGGTACACGTCTATATCACACAACACTCTGCTATTTACATGTGTTGGTGCAAACTACCAGTAGGTTAAAGATAATACAGATACTACAGATGTAGTAGTATCTGTATTATTAGATGTGGTATTAGTAATTCTTGGTTATCTGTGTGAGCTCTGAAAGAAATCAAATTCAGGCATCAAAGAAACAAATCTTCATCTTAGTCACTATCTATCAAAATAATTAATTTTATTTATCATGTCATCCAACAGCTGCCTTTAAAAAATATCTGCGACAATTTTGCTGATTAAGACATACCTATACAATAAAAAAACACAGCAAAATTAATAAAAGGATAGGAGCACAAGTCTTGTGAGGAGTGGCCGAGGGAGCTGGGGTTGTTTAGCCTGGAAAAAAGGAGGCTCATGGGGAACCTTGCTGCTCTGCAATTAAACAGAAGGTTGTAGCAAGGTGGGGGTCAGTCCCTTCTCCCAGGTAAGAAGAGATAACACAAGAGAAAAGGGGCTCAAGGTGTGTCAAGGAAGGTTTAGACTCGATATCAGGAAATAAGTTTTCACTGAATAATTGTCAAGCATTGGAACAGGCTGCCGAAGGAAGTGATTGAGTCACCATTCCTGGAGGCATTAAAAAGATGTGTAGATGTGGCACCTGGGGACATGGTTTAGTGGTGGATTTGTCAGTGCTGAGTTAATTGCTGGATTTGATGATATTAAGGGTTTTTTGCAAACTAAACAGTTTTGTGATTCTGTAAAGGCAAAATATAAAGGTCTGAAGAAAACATGAAAACAATATAAGTCATTCTCTATCAAAAAGAAAGGAAGACATGAAGCAAACTCCTGATAGTGTTCACATTAGACTGGCAACACTTAGAGAGATTACTACTTACAAAAAAAAAAGAGTAGTGAGAAAGATTTGAATCAACATTGCAATCTGTCAGTCACCATTAGACAGCAAAAGAAATGTCAGTAATGCTTGAAGGAACCAACTAGTTCCTTTTCCAACAATATGAAAAATACTATTTGATCTATTGAAAATGCAATCTTCCTACATCATGGTAAAATTGTAATTTATCATGGGAGTTGTAAGTGGTACTTAATTCATTTTTAACTCTGGGATTTGCAGATATTTGAGTGCTTTAGATTTTGTTCTAATTTACTCAAATAAAGGTGTTACATTTCAAAGTAAGCATATGGATTTGTGTCAATCATGAAAACTTTCTAATTATACCAGGAATATTTTTTATTGAATTACTCTGACACTATATCAGAAAGAATTAAATATACCTGAATGAATTTATTATCTTATTGTTGTTTTTCCTTTAAGCTGCTTTACATAATTTGAAACCACTTGCTGAGAGAAAACAAATGTCAAGTAATGGGTCAAATTATAAATGCTTTTTGAAATATAATTTTTCCTTTTCCTTAATCAATGCAGAAACTTCTGGAGCAACTTTCAAAAACATACAATATTGCATGTTTAAATATTTTTAATGAAAAGAAAAATAAGACTTGAATATAAATACATGTTCCCAAAATTTATATACTATGACAGAAAATAGAAATAAAGAAACAGACACTGAGTCAGAGTTTCAGCTACAAACCCCTATGGGTAATACCTAGAAGTTTTGAACTACAAAATACCCAATGGAAATTCAGAAAGATGGAACAGACCAGGTGTGAGCAAATTTCTTAATTCTAACATAAAGAAGCTGCTGGTGAAATTCAATTTAGACTTATCTTGCCTAATTTGAGGAACCATATTGTACTATGGTGTGAGATTTGTAAAACCTGCCTTGACCTCTTACTGAGAAGTATCCCAGGCAGCACTAATAAATAAATAAAAATATGTAAGTATATAAATATATTTCTCTCTCATAGGAAGAGCACTTAATTCTAACATCATTTTGGGTGTTCTAATTAATAAGTTTTTACAGGCTATAATGAGGGTGCAGAGAGAAGAATAAATAAAGGGAGCTGGTGGAAATGAGGTCTGTATTTAAAGAAAAAAAAAAAGGCTAATTTGCTCATATTTTAAGAAGTTTCTAGAAGTCATACAAATAATTAGAGTTGAAGGGTTTAAGATTAGTTAGCTTAAGTGGCTTGAAGATAGTTCTAGCTTCTGCTAATCCCTTTTATTTTCAGATCTGAGTCTCCTGAAGGGGTTTAAGGAGAGCCTGTGTATCCACTGGGACATGTGGGTTGCAACACCCAGCTGGAGCTGTTTTCATGTCCCTGCTGCCCAAATTTCACTGTCTTTCAGTATGATCCATTTGCAGGATGGCTCTTTGTCTGTATAGAGTATAGTGTTCTATACCTCTGAAAAAGATAAAATACAATTTAGACCAGTATCCTCTTGTCTAAAACAACTATAGGAGAAAATATATGCTACACAAAAAACATCGGAAAATGTTAAAAATTTAGGAGTCTAAAGGTGTAAAATTATTGTCATCCGATCCAATATCTTCACAAAAAGGTTATAAATGAAAATGCAATTAGGAGAGAAAAAAACATAGATTTAAATAAAACTTCTTCAATATAATCTGCTTCCAATCCACATCTTAGAGTTGTAGTTCAGGAACACTTTAAAAAATTCTTTTAATGTCAAAGATGAAGGGCAATAGTAGCTAGGAACTCAGATAAATATGCTGTGTGGTAGTCAAATCCCAGTGCAAAAGAAAGGCTTTTATAAACTGCTATCTTTCATATACTGGAGTCTTTAATGAATGTCAGTCCCTGGTTCTATTCAGTTTTGTTTTCTTCCTGTGATATATAGATTTGCAATTTTATTTTCAGTCTTGTTTGGTTTATCTTTGCCTCCAGGACTGCAGTATTGTGGAACAGAAACAACAGAATATTTTGCTCAAAATGACCTAGGCACCGATGTGTTATTAACTGGAACTTCAGATCAGTAGTTTATGATTTTTATCTTGTTCTCCTCATATTCATCTATACAGCAGATGCTTAAATGAAACCCAAAATATAAAAAAATGGTTGTTTTTTATGGGTACCAATAGTTATTAACAGGTATAAATTTGAATTGTGGATTTTATGGTACATGTTATTGATTTGAAGAAAGCTTTTGAAATGACCTGTGAACAAACAAAATGTTCATGCAGCAAGTTTCATCCAGCTCTAGAAGTCAGAAAACCTTTGCATTAGTTCCGCCAATATTTTCAAATAGACTGGTAATGGGATATGAGAAAATATGAGATTTTGTATTTTAGTAACTGTTTAAAATTTTTGGGTTTTTGGATTTCTCTTCTTTTGTCTTGTATGCTCCTGGAGTAGCCCTCTTCACAGCTTACTAAATTGTACTATGAAATCATCCAGTTTAGAAGATAAATTTATATCTAAATTCTTATTCCTTTTATTCATGGGTTCATCCCAGAGTGACTGTAGCACCATCACTTTTCTATAGTGTCTGTAGCAACAAAAGAAAACAAAGACAAAAACCCAGGATCAGGAAATGCAGTATTCAACTCTGATTCACTTTAAGACACAAATCCTGGAGTCATGGGACATGCCTAGAAAAAAGGCAAAATTCATAGAATAAGGGAATATATTATGAGTTTATGGATTCTAAACAGAAAAAAATACAACAGGGCTTGATTTTCAAGAAAATATTTGCAAGGAACTAGCAGGAAAGTCTAATGATTAGAAATCTGAGAAGTCTATATAGCAGCATATGACTATAATAACAATTGCATTATCTGTTGTCATGCAAAACCTCACAATTGTTTTACATGAACAAAGTAATGCAGAAAATCTCATTTCATTTAGTTTTCTGAACTTCATATGATTCAAGCACCATCTTTTACTGAGGCTGGAAGAATGTGAATACGTATTAGTGGAAAACCTTTTATACGTTAAATTCTGGTAGCGCTTCTCTGAAGTCTGCTTCTAACTTAAAGCTGCTATTTTCACTCCTCCATAAACTGCTGATTTATAAAATGTAGTAAATAAGTTTTCATGCTGGTTAGATATCATTAGTGGCTATTAATCTACAGGTGTTCTAGTATTAAAGACATCTCAACTAGCTATATTTCTAGAATTTTTTTTCTGTTTTGTGGGATAGTGACACATTTTTATTTGGCATTTATACTAGGTTTTTCATAAAATCTTTAAAGGTGTTGATGTGCTAAATATACTGGCCTAATTTAAAATTATAAAGTAACCCTATAAGTTAATATATTTCATCAGTTTGGTTATTCTACATTCTAAAGAAAACCCCCCAGATATTACTACTAAAATCTGATGTTTGGGGATTTTGTTGGTTTTGGATGTTTGGTTGTTTGATTTTTTGGTTGTTTTGGTTTTTTTCTCTCATAGGATGAATCTTCGCAATCTAATACAGGTATTGATGTTGATTTGAATTCCCAAGGTGTTCCGCTTCTCTCTGTTAATCATCTAAAAGAAATTTCACTGCCTCTGACCAGACAAGTAACTTTAGATAGCTGATGTTGGCTCAAATAAATTTTAGTTTTAAATAAACTGGGAAATACCAACTCTTTCAGCAGGTTTTGTAAGCTAACACATGGTTTCACTCTGCTTTGCTGTCTTTCTTTCCTAATACAGCTCGAAGATGTGAGAGAGTACCTGAGATATATCCACTTCACTCTGTGAAAATGTGGATCTGGAAGATTAATTCAGTGGACTAATCTTTTATCTTTAAACTAATTAAGGAAACAGAACAGGACAAACACAAGTCTTCAAGGGTAGTAAGCATTTATTTCCCGTATGAATATCATCTGTAACTGTTGTTACTCCAGTTCCCTGGATCATTATGGTCATGAAAAGTTAAATCAGCTTAAAGACTGTGGCCCTTTGCCTCTAGCCTGTCCTTTGCTTGAGACATCTAAGCTCAGTGTGCTTTGAAATTTCATGGGTAGACACGAACAAGAATAAATTCTTTAGTGTTATTTTCAGATTTTCTTCATAGAATAAGGAGTTTAGAAACAAATTGCAACTACACTGAACCAATTACATTTGGAATTTAAGACCTTTTAATACTGTCTTTATCAAGTCTTTAGAAAAACATGGAAAAAAATCCAACTTTCATTGAAACATTTTTGAGGTACTCTAGGCCTAATCATGTTACCATTGAAGAAGAAACTAAAACTCTCACTGATTTCAGTGGGCTCAGGATTATATACACAGCAGGGGACAAGACTCAGTAATCCATGAAGTCCTTTTCATCCCTATGTTACTACAATGGGAGCAGAAGTCTGCAGGCAGCATGATAATGTCAGGGTTGCAAGGCTTGAAGAGTTTGAAAGCTAGGACTTCCACATTAAAGATATTCTTTTTGAGAAGTGCAACTAATATAAATGAAACTGTGATTTTGAAATTAAGTTTCTATTGGCTATAAACATTAATGACTGCAAGACACCAATATATCTGATCCAGATTTACATTTTATGATTATTTTGGCTTAACACTGCGATGATTGTCTGAAATCTTTTCTTACTGTGAAAAGGGGCAGGATTTTAATTAGTTTTATTTCCAGCATTCAGCTGATGTGTATGGGTGACAAAGCCAAGTATGAGACATGGAAATCATTGTGAAATCTTTACTGCAGTATCAGTACATTTTTTCAGGGCAGAACAACTGGAAATCAGCTTGAATGCCCTGTCAGTGAAACTAACTCACCATCCTCTTTTACATTTCATATTCTTTTCCTCACTAACAACAGCAGCAGCTGTGCTAGTCTAAATTCCCAGATTTTTTTTTCAGTCCTCTTCTTCAACAATCAAATGCTCTAATTCTAGAAAGAGGTAACTGCATCATTTTTTCAGATTTGGCATCTTAACAGTTTATGCTGCTTTGTGATCATCCGTATGTCACCAGACTGAGAGCAAGAGATTGGCCGTTAGAAGACAGGATCAGATCTCAGATCTGAGTGTAAGCATTGCAATTACTGGGTCATTCAGAAATCTGAAAATGGTTATTTAGGTATCTCACACCATTTAAAGTGTTTAAGAGTACTTGACTCAGAGGTCTCTTTCCTCTTTATAGGGGGCCAACATGCCTTTCATAGCCATTCAACTTTCTATATGCAAACAGATGATTGATCTTAGCTTGTAAATAGAAAACAGTGGTAACAGCACTGTATCTGTGTTGCCTCAGATCTCTCTGATAATAAGCATGTGGCTCAGTTCTACCACACCTCCCCCCATCTCCTCCCGACCATGTTAGCCATCTGCATCCACCTGGGGTACAGAACACCTCATCTTTGTTGGAGAATAGATGCTCATACAGCTAGAAGACTTCTGCTTTTTAGGGGTACATTTGAACCATTCAAAGTAATCAAAAGTAAGTGATGTGAATCAGAAAAGTGCTTGAAGCATTTTGAATATTTTTTTCCACTCATTGCATGTTTGGTTTGTTTTTTTTCATAAAGCTCATATTTTTCCCTAGGAAGATACAGCCTAATAAATCTTTAAAGTGAGAAACATATTGCAACAGTGGCATATTTGATTTCTGATCTTAGATCCCCAGTGCTATTTACAAATATCTTATAAACAAACCGTTTACACATTCTTGAACAAATTTGTTACCTTAATCTGAAGAAAGTTTTGATTAAGGATCATCAGCCTGTTTAACAAAAGATCAGGATTCAACTAATTGCTCATGGGTTGTTTTTTATTTCAACTCAAGTTCTAATTCAAGTTGATTCCATTCAAAACCACTCAGAAAAAGAATTAGCCTCTCATATGATCTTCGTATTAATGAAATAAATCGGCTTTAAACTGATGTGACAGTGGCAAACCTGAGGTTGAACAATCTTTCCTTCTTTTTTGTTTTTTAAATTTTTTAAAAAATTGTTTTTTACTCAATTTATGTTACTGAAAAATCCTGTATCAGGAGTCCCAGGAACTGAAATTCCTTCTGTATTGACACAACAGATACAAACAGCATTGATCCTGCACTATCCTGACAGCATATCTTGTCTTTAACATGTTGAAACATTCTGAAACTGAAATGGTAGATAAAATATCCAGTTCTTGACTGTACTTAGATACATTCAGGGTTGTAGTTCAAAAGTTTTAAATATATGCTTGTTTAGACACCTTACTCTTTAGAAACCGGTAATTTCTTTTCAAAATAAATTTTAGGCAAAGGGGTTCCAAGCTGCTGTCAGCAGCAATGAACAATTCCTGACGTTTATAATATAAACCCAAGAAACAGATGGTCAGGGAATTATAAAAAATTGTTGTTTTAAAGATGTTCCTAAAGGCCATTTTGTTAACGTTTTGTTCAAAGTAGACTTTTTTGCTAGCATGAGATCAGGTTGGCTGTGACTTTGGCTGAGTCTCATAGACCTCCAGAGATGCAGAGCCCAGGATTGTTCAGGGCAACCCATTTAAGTATTGCACTACCCTTTTAGATACAATTATTTCACTAATGCCTCATATGAGCCTCTCAAGCCACAGTTTGTGCCCATATGTCTTTGCTGTATCATCTGGCCATTTTCATGTTTGTAACTCCCCCTCAGGTAATAGTAGACTGCTGTGAAATTACCCCTTAGCCTCCTCTTCAGGAGACTAAGCAACCCCAGCTCCCTCTCCCCGTCTGATGCAGAACATGCAATCTAGACACTTGATAAGGTGGGTAGCCTTATGATGTATCTCTTTCATATCACAAAATTCTTCGTAAGTTAGGGACCAAAAACCTCAGTGCAGTATTCCAGAGGTGTCATCACCAGTGCTTGCACATCACTCAGGCTTTCTCCTTTTTCTGCACTCTGCACTTCCCCAGAGAGTAGGCTGGGGTGGGCAAGAGACTGGGAGGGGGCAGGCCTGAAAGACATGGCCTGATCCACAAGACTTATCATTTCCATTCTTACTTCCAAGGCAAGACTCTCCTTCCATTTTTTCCCCTGTTCCATGGGAGGGAGGAGGGAATGTGCAACTGTATCACTGTTTGGGTGTTAACTGGGATCAATGCACTGGTCTCCAAAACAGTAGTATTATTTTGTACAGAAGCTCTAATTAAATTAAAGACACAAAGCATTAGCTGATCTTTTATTATTTACTGAGATAATTGAAAGATTTATTTAAGTAAAAAAAAGCAAGGAACTCCAAATTAATGGGACATGTATAACTGTAATTCAAATGTTTTCAATTTTAAACCTATTTCCATTTTTATCCATCCTATTTCCATTTCATATTTACATTGAGACAATAGGGATCACAATCTGATTTCTTGCCTCTGAACTAGCAAATTCCACTAGAAAGGGCTTCTACCATCTTGTATAGAGAAAGTTAACAAATTAATGCCTTCTTAATCTATATAGGGTATGAAAGAGGAGTAATATGATGTTGAGTTTTTGATAAAATCTACCAGGACTTTGCAAGTGTTAGTTTGGTTCAATAGACCTATATTTGATGTCTGTCTTAAGGATGTTTTATTCTTCACAGTATTTTTCATTTGTTATATTGAATCTTAGGAAACTGTGAAGCCTGGCAGGTATCTTTTGTGTCACTGAGTCTAGCATCCAGCAGGGAAGTGGACTGTATCTTTTCCTGAAAGGTCAAAAACTTATTAAAGCACCACTGAATTTTTTTTTGGGGTGGTGGGGGGGATAATTCTTTTATTTCTGCAATTGAATGCAGTACATGAAACCACTACTTTACACAAGCTATTATATTTTTTTACTTAATCAGTAGGTCACTGTGAAAGTGCTGTTTTGATGATGTGAAGACAAAGCATAACTTTGGTGGAGAGTTTTCCTGAGTTAAAGGAAATTTTAAAGGATATAAAGAAAGCTCTGTATCTTTCTAATAAACATCATCCCGAGTCCTAATACAACATACATAAGTTTCTGGAGTATGTGAGTAAAAGACAGGCAAAGTCAAGTTATCAGTCAAAATGTCCTAGGGACTTTGTATACACATAACTGTATCAAAATATCATCCTTCTAATGAGTGTTTTCCCTTCTTTTCCTTATTTTTGAGAAGGCTGGTCAGCTACAGCTAAAGTTCAGACCACTAGATTAATGAGATCCTAGTTGAATGATCAAAAGAGGTATGGAAAAATAACACAATAGCTGTATTTTACAGATGGAACTTGGGGATGTATTTTTTGATACACAGCAAATACCTCAAAAAAATAGTATAAATTCCCTTTAATTTTCAGTATTTTGAAGCTATTCATTACTACTGGCAGGTTTCCAGTTTCTTTAGAGTAATATCCCTTTAATTCTTCTTCAGAATTTATTTTCCGATTTTCCTCTCCAAAATGTTTCAAAAACAATTCTTAAAAAATATATATATATATTTTCCAAGAACTAGAGCATGAAACAATTTTCCAAGTATATACAGATGAATGACATTCCTAGATATGGAAAAGACATACGCAATGAGTAATGGCAATAGTTTTATGCAGTTAAATTATGCAAGACTGATAATGTGATAACCCTAAGTGACTTCCTAAAAAAAAGTTATATATTTCTTAATGAAAAAAAAACCAAATCCCTTATAAGCCAAAATATTCTGTGAATCTGAAAACCTCCTTTGCTTAATCGAGTTGCAAATATAATTCTTCTTAGATGACAGATTTTATTTTTTAGACAATTTTAATTTCCTGCTTACATTACTCCTTTTTGTGCTGAAGTTAATATATTCATATTAATATTTAAGAACTCAGCAACTGATAAAAAAGCAGCCTCCCAGAGACAAGTGTAATTTTGCATAAAATGCAGTGGATCATCACTCTGAGTCCTGTTTTTAACTCTATCGATGTTTTCAGAGTCACCCCAATGACATAACTAAAACTATAGCGTTTTGAATACAATTAATCCTTATATCCCTATATGCTATTTATAAACAAAGGAAGTTTAGTGTGAAAATTAAGAAACTATGTAGCAGTTTAGGTAAGAAATTTTTCTTTACTAAACTCCCACCAGTATCCGAGACCTTAGAAATTTGGGGATTATTTACATTACGAACTTTGGGCCCAAGTCCACCTTGGATAAACACACATCAGTGCTTTCCAACATCTACCAGAAGCTCTGACAGCAAATACATTATCAGATTTTGCTCTGTGTGTCTGTATATGAAACATCAAGTTTAGTGTTCTACATTTGGCTCTGGTACCTTTCATTCAACCTTATTAAAACCGAAGGGGTCACTTCAAATTAATGACTCCATAAATTTGCCAAAGGATTTCTTAATATTGTGACCAAGTAATTGGAGAATGTGAAGCAGTGATTGATGAGAGTTGTTCTGATATTGCAGTAATGAATTATCTGCACAGATAAACACGACCAATTGCTTTACCAAAGGAAAAAAAATTGGGAGCAAATCACAGTTGAAAGCAGATGAGCACAACTTAGATTATGTTATCCTTATTTCCCAAACTGAGTGTAACATGAAACCAGTAGATTATCTGTCAGTTCCTCAGACCATTTGACAGCTTCAGATAATATCTGGAAAAAACCACAAAATTTGGGGATTACGTCCTGTTTGGCAAAGATCTGCTCTATGTAGAAGCTCCCTGTAAGGAAGCTGCAATGCTGATCACTCCAAGAGAATCATAAAAAGTCTGCTAGAGAACTAAAAGTATTAATTTTATCAAAAGGAGATAAGTATTTTCTAAAAAATAAATTGTGTCAAGCATAATAAGTAGCAGAAACACACCATGCTGAGATACTTTTAAGAGTGCACAAGTAATACATTTACTCAGGATAAAAAATTGCCTATAGGTTATACGGCAAAACAAAAAAAGAATGATAAAAAGAGCATTTGAAAAGGAAAATCACATATTTACATGATTTCTTCTCATACACTATGTTTCTTTAAAATATGTTATAAATTTAGACAAAAGATACCCAAAGTTTTTGCACTTTTAATATGAATCATGAAAATAGGAAAAAATAGATTGGACGGGATCTTCATAAATCAGTTAGAACAATCCACTACTGAAAGCAATTCTGGTCAGATGAAATTGCTCAGGGCCACATACAATCAAATCTTTAACTTCTCTAAGGATAGATGTCCCACAGTCTCTCTGGGCAACCTGTTCCAGAATATGACTATCCTCATTAGAAAAAAAGAGAAAAAATTGCTCATATTTTCCTTATATCTGTCCCATATTCCACCTTGTGTTTGTTAACATTTACCCTATCTCAGTGCAACTCTGAAAAGAGTCTGACTCCATCTTCTCTGTGTCCTCCTATGAGGTAATTGTAGACAGTAACCAAGATTCCAAAGGCAAGGCTGAGGGCTGATCCCTCAACTTCTGATTACAGAACGTGCTCCAACCATGACTATCGTGATGACCTCCATTTGAATTGTTTTAGCACTTAAAAATGCTTTTCTTCTTGGGGAACACAAATCTGGATATATCACTCCAGATGTGCTGAACAAAGGGGAAGTATCATAATCCTGGTCCTGCTGGTGGCAATCCTGCTTGTGCAGACCAGGGTGTATATGGCGTGTGAGTTGGAGGCTCACTAAACTGGAAGACACATATTGTTAGCTGGTGCATTATTTTCTAAGGTAAGAACATGGTGGAGCTTATGTACTTATATACATGCAGAAAAATTCTGCAGAATACATGTGTTTTATGATGCAGGCAGTTGTCCTGCTTCAATTTTATTTTTCTTTTTTTTTTCTTTTCTTTTTCATTTTTTTAATGCATACAGCTAAGCAATTTGTGAGTGACCAGATCATCTTGTAATGCTCATTCTCACTGCAGTAGAAACATGTCACTGTTTCAAATCTCTCAGGAAAAACACCCAAACCATAACAGGAAAATATGCAGAACTATTTGCATCCCTTTTTGGATGTGAAAGACAGATGGAAAAAACTCCTAGCAGAATAATCTTTATTCACATTATGAGAGCAGTCTTTTGAGTGAAAAGGACTGAGTCAAGCAGGGACTGCACTGTATTTGGCATACTGTGTATTTTATTTTTTATTCTTTCTTCTGTCTTATCAACTGCTTCTCCTTTTTTAACTCCTTGCCATTAATGCATTAAAAAAAAATTTAAAATGCCACTGAAGATTTTGCTACTGCAAATTGTTGCACATGTGAGGGATACAATATATACATTAATAATTCAATCTAGGCGTCTGACATCTATGCCTATAGACTTTAAAGACACATAGTCTATACACTTTACATCACTTGAGATTAAGAGGTTTATTTAACCATGTTTTATTAGCATTAAAAGTAGCTCAATAAATTACTGAGTTAAAATAACAACTTGGTTCGAGACAAGTAAAGTAGTAATTTAATGAAGTAATTAAGCCTGAAAAATGGGAAGAAATACAAGTTTCAGAAAAAAACGTATCTGAAGGGAATCACCTCTTTAACCTGCTCTGCTGATCTTATTACTAATGCTGGTATAAATTTAATGTCTCTTATATTACAGACACTTGAATTTTCCTGATTTCTTACCATGGAAGAATATGTTGTAAATTCTCTGGGTTTTCCAACTGACCTTTCACAGCCTGATTAATTTATACCTATTTCTTCTTGTGTCAGTGCTGATAGTTATTAATTCTTTGCATCTTTATAGAGATGAAAAAAATATGTCTCCTAAGATTTTATGTTTCTATGCTAAACTTTTTGATTTGTCTTATTTGGTAGGTTCTTCTTTTCCTGAACATTTATGAATTTTGCAAATCTGTAGAAACCTTCTCTAATATTAAGTCACAAGAACTGCACACCATATTTACCACTTCCTTGTAAAATGTCGCTGAAACTTCATTACCTGAATGAAAAAGTTATACTTTCATACTTTGGTGTATAACCTTACATTTTTACCTCTCTGTTATCTAATCTCCTTATGATAAACTAATATGCTTCACCTAATTTTAACTTGTCTTAAATTTATCTCAATCTACACACTTTCTTTACCTTTTTCCCATTTGATGAGCAGAAAATCTATTACCCAATTCCATATTACTTTTGATGATAGTTTATATGATCTCCAGATGCAGACAGATCAAGATCACATGAACATGAAACACGTCATTATTTATCCCACACTACCTTTTTTTAGTAACACTGACATTTTTTCATATACCTGGTATTCTTGAATACGATGTTAATTACATAATTACAATCACAATAACAAAACTAAAAACTATGACAAAACTCAAAACTGAATCTAGCAAAATGTTTCTAACCGGATTGGTAACATGTCAACTGGAAATCCCGAATAAAAAGACGTCATCTCTTATGGGGTTTGCATATAACTAGGAAGAGTAGGAGTAGTGGAAGAAGCAACACTACTGCCGTTGTTAATTGTTTGTAAGTATTATGCTTTGCAGTAGAAGTAGCATATATTTTTTCAATTTGTTAAAGAAATAGATAGTGAAACCTAGGAGAACTTAATTTAATTTAGTGGATTTTATTTAGGAAAAGACACAAAATATTTTTTAATTTGGTTCTTGTTGTATCAAAAATGCTTTTGAATATAATTCTCTGAATTTATGTAAATATCAGCAGAATTTATTTTAAATTTTTATAAAGGCAGCAACTGAGTTAATCAAAACAAAGAAATTGTCTTCTATTCATTAGCAGAATAAAGTTTGTTTCTATGCGGTACAAACCCCAGTGTTGCTCAGTAAGCAAAATTCTGGGTATGAAAAAGTGTGATGAAATGTCCTCTTATACTGAAATAAATGAATTCAAAACATATGAAAAGGTAGCCAAAGTAAAGAAATTAATTACATTAATTACATGATGTTCCAGAAGAAAATAAATAATACTTTGTTGTATTGGAGTTCATATACTGTAAGAAAAATACTTCAGAAAAAAATAAATTGTTTAAAATAAAGGATAGCATCCTATAACACTAGAAACACAAGTATGTATTCTACTAAAGTGCTTAATTCAAGGGCAGATCAAAAAAAGTGCTGTTTCAATAAGGCAAATCAAAATTAAATAATTTATAATGACAATGTTTTAAAGTCAGATCTTGATACCTAATCTAGTAAGTGATAGGAAAGAAAATCTCTCTATTTCAACGAAAACAAATTTGAAGAATTGCAGGAACAGAAAATCTGAACATTTCTTATCCCTTGTTGAAGTAATTCCCTCATTCACAGAACAGAGAAGTAACGTACAAAAAACATGACCTAGAAAAAGTCTAGGAAAAAACCAGTGCTGCTATTGTAAGAAATGGCTGCCGTAGATACCACACCTCACTGATCTAAAGATTTGTACAGCCTAAATTGTGAAAGAAACTGTGGTATGCAAGGCCTTGAATGCTGGTTCTCCAGTTTCTCAGGACAGAAATTCATTGCAGCACAGCTGTATTTTCTTAGCGTTGATTCTGATCTGCAGCGTATGCATCAGGACACGTGGATGCAGTTTGGGAATTGCTAAGCATTCATCTAGACTCCAGTATTCGAAGCAACTCTTGCTAGAAAACACGAGATCAAATGTCTCATCAGTGGTTTTCCTTTCCAGCTCTAGGATCTTACACCTGTGAAATATGCTGTAGGACATATTACTATCAGAAAAAGGACCTTAGCTACTGACTTACATAGCTGTGGAACTTTAATTCATCAATTGAAGTTGGATACTTAAGCAAATTTTCTCCCAACATTTCATAAGAGCAGCTAAATATATTTTCTCACATCATAGTGCTTTCACTTATTTTTTAACAAGTAAAAAACATGAATATTACTAGCTGAAAGGATTTGTGATGAGTAATAAGGAGCTAATTGTTTTTCTATCTGGTTTTGCCACCACCAAAAATCAAAACAGCTCCATTGCATGCTTCTCAATACTGACACAAAAGACATCTTTTCTGCACTGCTTTCTTTGGAATGAAAAAGGCAAATAGCATAATATATTTATCTTTTTTATTGTGCTGTAGAAAGGGGAATGAAAATAAAAGAATCCAAATAATTAAAAATTATTCATAATAAAAATATCTGGAACTTTTCAGAAAAAAAAATAAGAAAGAAGAAAGAAAGGTTCATTACATTTCTGCTATTTGATATCTTAATAGTCACTGTAGCAACCTTAGTTTGATGAAGAAATTTTTTAGTAAATCCAATCCATTTTATTACTAACTTTTTGTAGTCCAAGCACAAATACGGAGCTGGTCTTCTCCATCCAAATATACTAAAGTCAGAAGAATTGCATGTAGTACAGTCAGTGAAGCATGTCCATCTCATGCAAGTACGTGGATGCTTACTT
This sequence comes from Dicrurus megarhynchus, assembly GCA_013399195.1. Taxonomy (NCBI): domain Eukaryota; kingdom Metazoa; phylum Chordata; class Aves; order Passeriformes; family Dicruridae; genus Dicrurus; species Dicrurus megarhynchus. Next base: position 57,487 of record VXAD01008432.1, read on the forward strand.
CGTGTATGTGTGCTTTGTGGCCAATTTTAGCTCAGGATACAGGGAAAGGAGGGTTGCTGGAGAAGGTGGCTTAAGAACAGTTGAGGATTCCTAATGGAGTTTTGCTACTGTCTTTGGCAGAATCAGAGGACAGAGATCTGGCCAGAACCTTGGCCTAGGACCTTGTGGGAGATCTTCAGGGAAGGAGAAAGCAGCACAGTAAAAAACTGGAATAACTGAGGTAGAGCAAACTCAAAACCAGACAAGAATACAGGTTGTTGTTTTCCTTTCCTTTAGTATGGGGGATACTCCTGCCTGTGTACAGAACCCTGACCACAGAGAAAAAAAAAGGGTCACAGTTAATATAGATTGATTTGTTTTCTGGTGAGTATTTTCATAGTATTTTTTATTCATTTGATTTTTTTACTGCAATGAGACATTTTCAAAGATTTCTCCATCATATTTTATCCAAGGTATGAAGGCTTTTTATTCTTCACTGCTACATATATGGCCATATATCAGCTTCATCTCAACGGGGTTTTTTTTTCAGTTTGAAAACATGCCTAGTGATACAGTTTGGTGTTAAAAAAAATATACACAAAATTTAAGAAAACTCTTAAATAGAAACAGATAATTTTGCTTGTTGAGAATACTAAATATGAGCAGCATATTTACGCATTTGTTGAAGTCATGGAATCAGAGAATGCTTTGGTGTGGAAGGAACCTTTAAAGTCCCTCTAGTCCAAACCCCTTGCTACATAAGCGGGGACATCTTCAGCTAGAGCAGGTTGCTCAGAGATCAGTCCAACCTGACCTTGAATATTTCCAGGGATGGGGCATCTACCACCTTCTCAGGAAACCTGTTCCAGCGTTTCTTCTTGTCTGCTTGCCTAAAATGAATTCAGTGTTTTCTTCCCGATCTATGAGTCAGGTCTTTACTGGGCAAAAAGTGTGATAAAGCCATGGACTTATGAAAAGCTGACCTAAAGTAAAGCCGCCAAGAGAATAGCTCTGTACTGTTAATGGAACCAGGAATAGTCAAGCATCTTATCTTTTTAATCATTTTTAAAAGGAAAAGAAAGAAAAAGGAAAAGGAAAAGGAAAAGGAAAAGGAAAAGGAAAAGGAAAAGGAAAAGGAAAAGGAAAAGGAAAAGGAAAAGGAAAAGGAAAAGGAAAAGGAAAAGGAAAAGGAAAAGGAAAAGGAAAAGGAAAAGGAAAAGGAAAAGGAAAAGGAAAAGGAAAAGGAAAAGGAAAAGGAAAAGGAAAAGGAAAAGGAAAAGGAAAAGGAAAAGGAAAAGGAAAAGGAAAAGGAAAAGGAAAAGGAAAAGGAAAAGGAAAAGGAAAAGGAAAAGGAAAAGGAAAAGGAAAAGGAAAAGGAAAAGGAAAAGGAAAAGGAAAAGGAAAAGGAAAAGGAAAAGGAAAAGGAAAAAAAGAAGAAAAAGAAAAAGAAAAAGAGAAAGAGAAAGAGAAAAAGAAAGAGAAGAAAGGAAAAGAAGAAAGGAAAAAAGAAAGAAGATCTGAAACAAATCACAGACAAAACAACCAATGTAAATTTTTTCAGTGTAGCCCCCTTTCCAATAATTCTTTTGGTGACAATCTTTATTTTATTATAGGCACCTGCCATTGAAGTTGAATTAATACAATCATGAACACCTTTTATTTCCATACTTACATGAATAATATTTCTATACTGCAATTTCCATAAGCTTAAAGAGATCTTTAAGTCTATGACAGGATATCACATTTAAAAAATTGATGGGGAAACACTGGGAAGCTTGGGATTCAAACCAAAGTCCCAATTTAATATTCATTATACAAAGTTCAGAGTTAACCCAACATTGTTGAGATTGAGTTTATACAAATTTAATGAAATTAATATGAATTCTGAGCATGAAGTTAAAATAAATCATTATCCTTTGGAAAAGAGGATTCTATAGCTGCAAATATTACATAGGAAATGGGATGAGTTTTGTTGGGTTTGGTTTTTGGGGTTTTTTGCCTAAAGAAAACCACATCACTATTTCCGTGAAAAAATTAACTGAAACAGTCCTTTCACCATAATCACAGTTACTCAAAAAGAAATAAGTAAACAAACAAACAAAAGGAAAAATGGACAGGGAAGGGACCTAGAGAGGGTGCAATGAGAGACTGAGTAATCTTTTTGTGCTGCCCTCGCAGTTTACAGCACTATCCAGAAAAGTGTCCCTGCAGGAACTGGCAGAATCTGTGAAAAGGGGATGAATACAGCCTACTTGCTGGGATAATTGTATCGCACAATGAGGGATAAATTAAGAAGTTATACATGTGATACACCATCTGTGTCTGTTTTTGTTATTTTCTCCATATACATCTGTTTCTATTCAGCTATAGGGCAACACTCCATCATATTATGCAGACCAGAATAACACAGAAAGTTCAGTTTTGTTGACAAAAAGAAACTTCTCTTCCTAAATATATGGTAAGGCAGCACAGTAATTTTTGATCAGTAAGCTTTGAAAATTAAAACAAGAGAGTTGATCCAAATATATTCACATTTTATATTTGATATTTATAACTCTGGATGCAAATCTCTAGATTCCAACATGTAGTTGTAACTTCAGTCAGATGCTACAGTGGTAGGTGTTTGTTTTTTGGTCCCAGCTGGAACGTAACTGAAATCTGGAGAAAATGAGAAAATAAATAAAAAAATCTACACTATTTCCATACAGAAGTTAACCTAGATATAAAACAAGGAAGGATATCCAATTGTATTGGTGAACTTTTATGATTTTATATCTGATCTTAGGTCCTAGCTGGAAACTGAGCTTGGAGATTTTCCTTAGTGTCTTTCTCATCTACTCCTCCTCTGACCTAGAAGCACAGCTTTGACAACTGAGCTAGCCAACCAGTACTTGATGTACTTACTGTTAAATTATCTCTCAAAGTAGTTTCTCAGGCACTTTCAAAAGTGATTGTTATAACTGTTGCTCATGTAGTTTCCATTTTTTTTTTTACCCTCATAATTTTATGTCTGACTAATGAGGCTCTAAAATTCTTTAAAATTCTGGAGGTTTTTAGATGCAAAAACAATATAACGTAACATTCAGAGAAAGAAATATAATCTAGTTAAATACAGAAACCTTGCAAACCTGGACAAACAGCACCTGTTTTGGAGTTGCAGAGAAGAGTGGAGAGATGGTACGTATTCTTGCTTGAACCAGAAAATACAATTTCATGCAGCCCCTGTAAACTGTATATATGTAAAATAGATAGGGTCCTTCTGAACTGTAATTGTGTAAATTGAAATACAGAAATGTAAGTACTGTGTGGTTGCCACAAATCAGAATATAATTCAGGAGCGAGAAACAAACCAACCAATCCACCAAATTACTTTTTTTTTCTCATTCAGTCACTGTGATAAATTCCATACTTTCAGGGTTATCCTAGTAAGCTAAGTCTACTAATTTTGTAGTACTCTCAGATACTGATCTCAGCTAATTAACTTTGGGTTTTTTTCCCTCCAAAAAGACCATCTATCAAAACATCCGTATGGCTGAGAACCACAAAGGAAGGAGGTCTGACAAGGACTGCAGATGGCAATAGCATGGTCTTTGAATGACTTGCCAGGTCTGGGGTCATTTCTGGGATGTGATTAGATTCTAGGATGACATTTAAAATAATAACTTTAGTAAACGTATTTCCTTCCACAGCAATGCTCCTATCTAACAGAGCTCAAGACTGAGAGGTAGAATTCTTTCTATTATGAACTAGTTTTAGGAATAAGAGAAACATTTCTGAAAAAACACAAAGAACACAAAAAATAGACCATAACCTGATTCTTTCAAGGATTCTGTAATTGCCTTAATGGAAAGCTAAAAGAGGAAGGGTCAGAAAATTGTTAGACCCTTTCTTAACACAGTCCTTATATCCTCTAGTTGAGCTTATTAGCTTTGGGCTTAGTATCCTACTAAACCTAGCTATTAGTGGAACAAGACAATAAAACTTCTATCACCTCAAAATCAATTCTTAAATGTATGAAAAATAGATAACAACCCATCTTGTGCATTAAATTCTGATTGTAAAAACCATTATATGTAATTTGAATGCTCACACAATGTCTTTAATTTCTGTTTATTTTTCCTTTACTGAGCATATGCTCAGGGGAGGGCGGGGCAGGGGGGCTTTATCAACCATAAGCAACATGGATGTTTCAGTTGTTCTCTAGAAATGGTTTGCAAAGGGATGAACAAACCCATCATGTTAGGGAAAAACAACCAATGTGAACCTATGTGCTTTCCCTGAGATACATCCTGGATGACATTTCACTGGTGCTCATATCACCTAGTTTCAAGAATTCACCCTCTTGTGAGAAAGATGTAGAAAGGATTGATTATCCTATAACATTTTTATCTCATGAACAAGCAAGTATGTAACAAAAATTTAGACACACAAGCCTGAGCTCAAGAAAGTAATTTATAAAAGCTCAATCTAGTTTTTACACAAAACAGACAATATACCAAGGGGGAAAAACAATCCATCAACCAAACACACAAACAAACAAAAACAAACCACCAACCACACACACCTTTTCGGGGGTCTAACAGCTGTGTTATTGTAAATGCTCAATTGTCAGCTGCACTCCTGTCTATTCCAACGTTATTCCCTGGGCACTCATTTTCTGCCTAATATTATTTGGCATTGAGCATTTGTAGCTCCTAGGTTCAAGACAAATTTAGATATAAATGCTCAGACTGTAACAATGAGGGTTGTACGCACTCTTTGTAAAGCATCTTAATGATCAGACTAGTCATTCATTAAGTAGGAGAACTGAGTTCTCATTCTTAATTACAATCCATAGCTTTCCCATCCTGGAAAATTTCCTTACTGTAAGATAAAAAACTGACAAGTGGAAGAATAATTTTCAATGTACTTGTTAAAGATACAGGATTACAAAAAATAAAAACATTCTGAAACCATAAAAATTGGCAGATTTCTGCCATTTCTAGGTAGACAGGTGAGGAATGAGATATTAAGAATTCTAATCTATAGTCTTCTATATTTTTTTGTTGGTGGGGACTTTTTTCAGTTTGTTTTGATTTGCTGGTGTTCTGTTTGGGTTTTTTTGGTTGTGGGATTTTTTTGGTTTTTGTGTGGGTTTTTGGTTTTTTTTTTGGTTGTTTGGTTGGTTTTGTTTGGGGTTTTTTTTGTTTGCTTGTTTTTATTTCCTCCAGTGATAATATCATGCAAAACATAAAAATAATCAAGTAATCAAAACCATGAAAATAAGCATTCTCCTACATGTCATATCCTTACCAATTCTTCCAACTTACCAGATTTGTTCTTATCACTACATCCCTTATTATTGTGTTGGTCAGATTTGTATGTTCCAGTTTCTTTATCCTTTGGCCAGGAAAACTTAAAGGAGCAGACACTTTTCTTCCACATGCCCTTACACTCAGCCAGTGAGTATTATGACTCACTACTGTCTCCACTTCTTTTATTGACAAACTGAGCAAGTAATTTTGTGGGAGAAAACTTCATAATCACTCAAGAACACAAAAATTTTTGGATCAGTAGCACAGATTTAGCTTCAATTTACTCAGTATTTGTACATTACTTTCAAAAAGGAACCTTCCAGTATGTTTGGGAGGCTATTTTTAAAGTTATGAACTGTCAAAATAGATTGATTCTCATTGATTAGGTGAAGCTTAGAGTAACTATTTGGTAGCTAGAAGAGGGATGGGGAAGGGGGATATCACCATTCCTACAAAGAGAACTTTACTACCAAATCTTCAGGCAGATTTTCTAGGAGTCCATGCTATAAATCTGGCTATTGTGTACAGATGATAAAGGGTCAAGTACAGGTGATAACTCATATGGTGTCGGTGTTTCAAATCCAACTGAGAGCTTTTCCAGTATGTCATATATATCTCTCCCAAACTTTTTGGAAACTTTTCGAGTTTATTTTATACTGAGAATGGAGGCTTCAGTAGAAGACTTAATCTGTCACTTTCCATACTTTCTGATTTTCTTAGAGAGCTGAGTGTCCCACAGTATTTTGAAAGACCTGAGTTCAAAAAATTATAAAGTTAAATTTATAATTAATCAGAGGTGAAACAGTTAAAATTGTGATTGTACGTGAATCTTTATGACTGAAATTTATATCTACCTTCACTGTAATTGGGATTCAGGCCACTAGAGTCCAGTTCAATTCCACTGTCATCAATAAACCTTTGGAAAAACAACTGCACTTGACCTATATTGAGAGGAGAGGAGACTAAGTATAAAAAAAAAAAATTAAGTGAATATTATAAAATCATTCTATGGAATGACATTTAGAGACCTATGACGGACAGCTTACTTGCACTAATTTCCTAGGAACAGAAGCAGAAACAGAATGAATTACTCAGAGGAAGTAAAAAGCAGAAAAAAGTGTAAAGCAGAAAAAATAGAACACTGACATGCTAGTTTTTCATTTCAACACTAATTTCCAGATAAGAGTCATCAAGAAAGAATGTGGTGATTATGCCAAGTGTCAGTCAAATAAAGAAAATTAATACTATTGCCTTGATATAATTACGTTACTCTAAAACTTTCTCTAACTAATCTTATTATTAAATGAGTTAAATTGTTAACAAGTGTGGGTGGGTAGGGAAACCAGCAGAATAAATAACAAGGATTTCAGACCACAGAGACACATATTAAGCAAAAAAAAGTATAGATGTGTATATATTTTCTGATGGAGACACAGTCAGTCTCTGAGTGCTGTTCTTTTCGGTTTTGTATTTAAAACAATAGACATAAAATTTTGGTTGTAGGCATAGAAAAAATATTTTTTACCAAAGATATGTCATCTAAGTATTTGAATATAGAATTTAATTAAATTTCTTCATATTTGGGCAGTACTACTATTATCAAAGTCTTTTGATATGTTGAAGAGAAAAACAATATCTAATATAAAGAACTCTGAAACTAGAAGGTCCCTAGCCCCTCTCTTCTTCCTCCCCAAAACTCAAGAGCCTAGTCTTTCTCAGTCATCTCTTTCATTAAAAACCAATAAAATAAAAAGGAAAAAAGAGAATCACAGCAACAATGAAAGGGGGTTTTATTTGTCTATTGTGAAAATTTAATATGAATGCATAGAAAATGCTGTTAAAATCAAGAAAAATTAATTCAATTTAGGTGGCTTATTCTCTCAATAAAGAAATAGGACCTCACAGAAAAGCTGAATCCTGAATATATTGCTTGCTAGAGTATTTATCAAACTCCTGAAGCAATACTTGGATGTTCAGTTTGTCTTTTTTATAGTTTTTAGTTGTTTTTTGGTTACTCTTAAGCTTTGTTCAGGATTCAAACCCACTCTTATTCATCAATCATTTGCAGAAAGAAAAGAAAATAGTTGGTGTCTTTTTTTCTGAAAAAGCTCTTGACCTTGTTATCTCTTTATCCACGGCTTGTTTTCTCTAATTTTATAACTTCACCTCATCAGCTACTGAAAGTGTATGATTACTTTTTTGTTAGTGTAAATTTATGTATATTTAGTAGATTGCAATCATTTATGGTCTCTTTTCTAAAAGTGTGGCTTCTGCTCCCTTACTTTTATTTCTGAAATTCTAATCACTCGGTTTTTTGTCCTAAAAATGTGTTATTCATAGGCTTTGATATGTTTCTTAGTTTTATGTGCAGCTCCATTTTCTGTTACACTGGTACATCTGAACAGGACCTGCAGTCAGCAATTAATGCATTAGCCAGCGATCTGCAAGATAAATGTTATTCATAACATATTTTGACTTTTACAATTTTATAAATTCCACTGTCTGCATCATCTTGCATCTCACAAGTATTAAACTAGAAAGCAAACTTCAGGCACTTACTGTGTTAGGTTTTCAACTTTGAATCCTTTCAAATTACTTGTTTCTGAATTTATTTGCAAGGTAATATTTATCTTCTGTCCTTTAGTAATAAAATTTGCTGTAGGAAATGACACTTTATTCCCTCTCCACCAGTTTTAAGCACAGTGATTCCATTTTCTTGTTATGGTATCTATAGTTTGTTATCACCAACATAAATCAAATAATTTCCTCTTTATATCTGTATATATAACGTAAGATTTTCTCCATTACAACTCTGATACATAGCTTAGCTGGTCATATAGAATAAGACTAGGAAGCAGTTTTAGTATAATGCTCTCAGTGTCTACAAAAACCCCAAGCAATCAAATAATTATGAGATAAATCTAAACATAGATAGAGCATTCTCAAAGTTATCTGCCATGCTAGCTTTTTTAAATGTTTGAATTGACATAAGTTAATGTGAACTTTCTTACAATGATCTAACATCTAGATTGGTTATTTACTGTTAGTCATTAAAAAGTGGAAATTATCAAAACCCATATTTTAAAGTGTCTAACAGCTTACCCTTAGCATAAATCTAAAGTAAAAGTGAGTTTGCTGACAGACACAATAACCTAAGCAGAACAGAAAGACATGCTACTAACTTACCGTGAACTTGCCTAAAATACTTCTTTAAGAGTAGAACAGAGACAGGTGAAGTCTTTGATTGTCTGGCAGCTACAGCTGTCCTCACAAGATCTAGGAGACGTGAAATTTGAAAGGTTCTGCTCATTGTACATATTCTACTGATTCCTCTGCCTGTTACTCCCATTTCTTTTATTGAAGGATAATGACATTTCTCACATAAAAGATTGGAGTGTCTGTGGAGACAGAAATTTGGCTAGGTTCTTGAAGCCTCATCTTATGTCGTAAGTGTTTCTTTCTATTCTCTTAATTCTCTTTCCCTTGCCAGGCTGATGCTGAAAAAAAAGATAACCCTTAGACTCTTCTTTTATATGAGCAAAAAATAAAGATAAACTATGTGCCCTTGTTGAAAAGGCTTTCTCTTTTGAAGCTACAGGCTTCTTAAAGAATCTCAGAGATTAATTCCTATCTTTGAATTTCCTTCAAAACTGGCACAAAATGGGAGACAAGGTGTTCTGGCTTTTGTTGGGGTAGAATTAATTTTTGTCACAGGAGATAATACAGGGCTATGTTTTGGATGTGTGCTGAAAACAATGTTGAAAACACAAAGATGTTTTTGTTATTGCTGAGCAGCACTTGCACAGCGCTTTCAGCTCCTCACATGACCCCACCAGCAAGGAGGCTGGGAGTGCACAAGAAGTTGTGACGGGACTCAGCTGGGACAGCTGACCCTAACTGGCCAAAGGGATATTCCAGACCATATGGCATCATGGTCTGCAATAAACTAGGGGGATGGTTGGCTGGAGGGGCTGCTGCTCAGGGATTGGTTGGGCATCACTTATCTTTCTCATGTTTTATCTATCTCTCTCTCTGTCTCTTATTTTCCTTTTCATTACAATTTTAAAAATTATAATAATTATTACTATTTTATTTTCTCTTATTTCAATTAACAAATTGTTCTTACCCACAAGTTTTCTCACTTTTATCCTTCCAATTCTCTTCCCCTCATCCTGCTGAAGGGGAGTGAATAAGCAGCTGTGTGGTGTTTAGTTGCCAGCTGGGATTAAATGATGACATGAGGAGTTTGAATGTACAAGGGAAATCTATATAAAATATAACAGGGGTAGTTGTGTGAAAAAAATCACAATTAATAGATTTCAATTATATGTATAGAACTCTCAAACAGATTTAGACAGGATACAGGAATGAATAAATTGCAGAGAATCACCAGTCCTTTAAGCTTATCTCCCCTGTTTCTGGACTGCTTTTATCCTTCCTCCGACGAGCATGTGATAAATATACAGATGAGCTACGGACTAATTTTTATGTTTGTTTTCTTGCTTTGTTTTTCAAGTGTTTATTGTTGTCTGGCTTGATTTATGGATGACTTTATGAGTGTATAAATATAAATATTCATTTATACAGGATCTTTTATTTTGACCATACAGAAAATGTTTTAAGCCACTACAGTACCTGAAAAAACAGCTCATTCGATGTACAGAATTAATTTGTCCACTACTTAACAGAGACTGTAGTCAATCAGTTATGAGGTTAGTCACCCCAACAGAAGCAGTTGTTAAGCTAAATTATTGAATGAGCAATAAAATATATTTAGCCAAATCCATTTCTTCCATCGAGAAAATAGCATCAAGCCATTACCCTGACATCTCTTCAGAAAAAGATGCTTTTATGTAATTCAAAACATGAATTATGTGGGCAGTTTTTCAGTATTTTTCTGTAAATGAAGTTAACATTTAGAAAACAAGTGGGAAAGAAAAAGAAAGTGTACAGCATTTTTATAACAAATAAGGTTTTTAACAGCAAATTTCATACTTACAGTCTCTTCTCCAAAAATTGATAACAATTTTGTAAATATTGTACTGTATATCAGATCCTTCAGGTAGCAACTGATAAAAATAAAGAAACTAATGGTGTTTCTAAGAACAGCTGCTTATATAGTTCAGGAAATATTACCTGTCTCTTTTTCTGCTGTTTACAGTGTTATTGAAAAATAATATTTTGGTGTTAAAAGATATACAACTGGTTAGATTATCTTAGCTAAGGTTGTCACATGATAGCTAAGGATATGTTATCATAAAATCATAGAATGGCTTGAGTTAGAAGGGAACTTTAAGATCATCCAAGTCCCTTGACATGGGCAGGGACACCTTTCACTAGACCAGGTTGCTCAGAGCCCCATCCAAACTGTCCTTGAACACTGCCAGGAATGCGGCAGCCACAGCTTCCCTGGGCAACCTGTACCAGTGCCTCACCACCCTCACAGTAAAAAACTTCCTCCTAATACTTAATCTAAATGTACTCTTTCAGTTTAAAGTCATTCACACTTGTCCTGCCTCTAAACACTCTTGTATAACATCTCTCTCCACCTTTCTTCAGGTGGATTCAAGATGGAACAGAGGGAGTGTCAACCTTCAATTAACATGATTTGTGAATATATCAAAGTCCTCAGAAATCTAAAAAACTGAGAACTATGCAAGTATGCATGTAATAGTAAGAATAAACAATCAAGGGCTTCTAATAGACTGGTCCTTTTTTTACTTCTTATCATAGAATCAAAGAATACCCTGAGTTGGAAGGGACCCACAAGGATCACTGAGCCCAGCTTCTGGCCCTACACATAAGGACTTCTTATCCCTCTACTATTCCACATTGATTTCTCACAATTCCCATTTGATTCCCATTTTCCCTGCCTCTGCTTCCTCAGCTAAACATTGTAAATAAGTAAACCTCCCCCAGCCTTGAAGGGGATCTGGAGAGCCTCTCCTGCTGACTCAGGGTGATGGTTGTCTACCCTGGGTCCATGGGGCTCCAGGAATAGCTCTGGGAGGGCCAGATCAGTAGCTTTTATTTCTGACAGGGGTGTTGTTCCCCCACCTGCCATTTCTCCCCTGTGCTCCTTCTTATTGGTAGAAATAAATATGTAATTATGTAAACTAGTGGTCACCAACATATATAAACTGTTGTTTTGTTTTATTGCTTAAAGTTTGATGAAAAGTTGTCAGAGGCAGCAGTATTATAGTGTTCTCTTTAGTCAAATATTTACAGTGAGGTCTTCTTGTTTAGATGAAAACTTTCTTTATATGTTTCTTTGAGCTCTTCCTTTGCCAAGCAGACAACAATCTCTTTGACAAGGATCAAGCTGAACAATAGAAGGTCTGTGCTTGCTGACTAGGTAAAGGAGCTGAATATAACACTAAGATAAATAAGTAAACTACAGCTTTTAGAAACACAATTTCCACAGCCAAGAAATATGTATCCTTTTAAAATCTGGAAAGGTATTGTCAGCTTACTGAACTTTATTGCAACAGAGGACTGACAGTAAGTATGTGAAATAGTGTAGCCTAGAGAGGAAGCCATAGGAAGAATAGTTGAGGACACTTGCTTTGTTCAGCCAGGAGGAGACTGAGGGGAGACCTCATTGCAGTCTCCAACTTCCTTGTGAGGGGAAGAGGAGGGGCAGACACTGATCTCTTGTGGCAAGTGACAGGACCCAAGGAAACGACCTGAAGCTAAGTCAGGTAAGGTTAAGTTAGATATTAGGAAAAGTTCTTCACCCAGAGGGTGGTTGGGCACTGGAACAGGCTCCCCAGGGAAGTGGTCACAGCACCAGCCTGGCAGTTCAAGAAGCCTTTGGAAAATGCTCTCAGACACATGATGTAATTCTTGGGTCTGTCCTGGGCAGGGCCGGGACTGATGATTCTAGTGGGTCCCTTCCAACTCAGGATATTCTATGATTCTATGATAACTGCAGTTTCAACACTGAGAATGAAATTGGTAAGAGATCCTTTCCTGACTTCTGAAATACTTTTAAAATCCTGTCTAGTGAAATCTAGTTCACATTTATGTTGTACTAAATCACCTGAATAAGCAACAAAACAAAGCACATATGCAAAGCCATATTCTCAGGCACCATATGCTCTTACTACACAAGTTGTTGTCATTAAAATGAAAAAGACATGTTCCTTGCTTGTGACATTCCATCAGTTATGCCAGGTTTCTGATAATAGGCTATTTCCAGGCAGTTGCTCCAGCTGTGTTGCTTCATTTCTATGCAGGGGCTGAATACATGAAGTCAGACTCTGCACAGGAGCCAATGCATATATATGCTGTGCTCTGCTTAGTTTAGGATTTATCCTGTCGGGTCTTGTTTCTGACACAGAACAGACATATTCTAGCTTTATTTTTCTTTTTGGAATTTTTTTTCCTTTTCTTCTGTTCTTTTTATACTTGACATATCTAATTATTGAAGAAATGCATTAATTTCACAGAAAAAAATATTTTATAGAAAATTTTTCTGTTCATGTAAGAGATCCCAAAGGAATGAAGAATCTACAACAAATTATGATATGCAGATATACAGAATAACAGTAACAAAAATCCCCCAATCTCACAACCAGGTAGTTTGCTAATACTGACAGAACAATACTCATTTTCGGTTTTCCCAAATCTTGATATTGCTTTTTCCATCAACCATAATTAAACTGATTCTCCATATTTTGTTGTTCAGTTGATTAACAAATTTTGATGTATTTCAAAATAAGGAAACTGGAGTGCAAACTGAATAGAAGAACTGATCTATAACTTCTACCTCAATTTCCTAAGCAAATATTTAGGTCAGTATCTAGTAATATTCAGATTAATAAAATAACAAAAGGAATTTTTATAACAAAACAGGAAAACAGAAACAGGGTTGAAACCTAAGCCATCCAAAATCAATGATGGTGTTTGGCTGCAACCCTGCTGCTTATGGAATTCTCCAAAAATTGCTAATTTTTACTTCTATGATAATCAAGACACTAATTAGCTTGCAGGCTTTTTTAATTTTAATTGCTATAAATTGCAGATATTATAACCTAGCAAGAATTATACCAAAAATAAAATTCCAATCACTTACATATTTCAGTGACCAAATCTGCAACAAAAACAACAAAAATATTTCAATGGCTAATGTTACTATAACAATTTTGACAATTTTCTAAACTGACATGGCAAATTGTTCCCATCCAGTATGTAAACACCCACACAGTGTCTCTCACTCTCCTCTTCCTAAGCAGAATGGAAGAGAGAAGTAAAGCAAAACCTGAAAAATCATGCGTCAGCATAGAAACAGTTTAGAAAGTGAAGGATGGAGGAAAATAACAGGTGGTACAAAGGCAATCATTCACCACCTTTCACAAGCAGATTTATGTCCAGCCACCTTGGAGGACAGTGCCACTGCTTTTCAATCTACTACTAGTGGTCAATTTTGGGTCAGCTGTCCCATCCATGTTCCCCCCTAGTTTCTTGCCCACTTTCAGGGTACTTGCTCTGGAGCAGGACAAAATGGGACGAAAAAGGAAAAAAAAAAGGAAAAACAGGAAAAAAGGTAAATTGGTAAATTGTAAAGCCTTGATCTGCTCTAAGCATTGTTTAGCAATACCCAAAACACTGTAGTCTTATCCACACTTTTGGCCAGCAACCTAAAACACAACACCACGTGGGCTGCTATGAAAAAAGCTAACTCCATCCCAGCCAGAGCCAGTACAAGTGATTTACTTCCCCATTGAAAGATAACCTAATTTTGATCATCAATACATGGTTTCTCAAATAGATTTTTTTTTAACTGCTGCAAGCAAAATGGCAAACACTGATTTCTGCCATAAAGCAAGAATGAACTGCCTTGGTTGGACTGCAGGATGTGCTATTCACAACACCTGCCACAGTACACCATGGAAACACATCAGTTAGTAATTGAATAAGAAAGTTTATAGTCTTCTCCAAATTCTCTCAGTTATTTTATCAGCAACAGAAGATGTTACACACTATGGCCACATTTTTTGGGCGTGGCAGTGAGAAGTAACAATAAAGGGGCAAGAGGAAGATAATCAGATGCTCACCTAGTGTCTTAAGCATTTCAACAACAGCAGTTAAAATCACTGAGGCGTATGAAATTTGCAGAATATTTTGAAATTCAGAAATTATGTCACATGAAACTGCAGACTCTGTATAAAATGAAAAAAATCTCAGTGGGCTGTTAGACAGAGATTTATTTCTTGGTCTTCCTTGATATAAACCAGTTACATCCCTAGCCCAAAACTCTGGCAGACGTATCCACTTATTCTCAGAACTACCACTCTCAGGCTTTATCTTTCAGCATTGTGTCATACAGAACTTGTTACTGTAACTAATAGAGATGAGACTCTTGGGTACTCCTCAGCATGACTGAGACAGGATGATACCCTCACAGATGTTCTTAGACTACATGTTAGGAGTGTGTTTGAAAGAAAAGCTGTAGATGCAGAACTGAGGAATAATATGTAGTCCCGATTAATCTGATATTTCACAAGAACATGAAGACTTAGCTTTGCTGAAAAGATCAATATGGTTGACTAGGAAGACTAGAAGTGAAGACTTGAAGGTAATCTACAGTCAACAATTACAGCAAATACCACACCTCTCAGAAATAAGACTGATCTACTCAACAGTGTTTTGCTTCTGAGATTGTAGGCAGTTCAAAACAGATTCAGCAAAAAAACCAAACCAAACCACCAAACAACTCACATACAAAAATCTGTTTCTTCTTCAACTGAGGACTGTGTATGATTCAGTTAGGTGAGAAATAAGTCTTAATTGCTTTAATTGCTAATTTTGCATTATGCCTGATTTTATTGTTAATTAGATTATAGAAAATAAACTGGATCCTCAGAAAGAACAGTTATTGGTGTTCTTTCTGTATATGAGCATTGTTTCCTGCTAATTTTGCTTCTGACACCGAGAAGGAGTTTATTTAAAGGTTAATATTGATTTAATTGTTGTCATTAAATTTCTAGAGTTAAAGTATTTTGAACTTGAATATTACATGATAAGCAAATTCTACTTGTTTATTTGTTATGAGTAATATATTGTACAAAATCATAATTTTTTTTTCCCGTATTAAAATTACAACGTATTTTCAAATATTAAAACAAGTAAAACCAAATAAAAATGAAGTAAGGATTCCAGGAGTTCTTCCACAGCCACTTGCACGCATCCCTAATGTGTCCTGTTGGAGATCTGCTGATGAGTTGTTGGAAGAGAAAAATATATCTTCTCAGTAACTCACTGATAAAAAGCAAAGGTATATATACATATTTTTATGAATTCATTTTTTTTTTTTGCTTCAGCTGCAGAGAATGTTGCCTCCTCTGATTCTTCCTCATTCTCCCTCACAGGAAGAACCTACTCCTCCCTTGCTGAGTTGACCTCTTCCATTGTTTCTTATTGACTACAGGAGAGTTGAAGCTAAGGCTTGAGTCTCTGGTTTAACAACAGTGTTCATTTGCATGTCCTTAGATCCAGAGACCCTCTTGCCCTGTTGAGGGTGCAGAACACAGGCTCAGTGGGTGTAGCATATATTTTAACATTTCCATCTCTTTGGTGTAGGCAAGGCATTTTTTCTCAAATCTGTGAGGTTTGCCAGTTCAACAGGTAATCACAGTGGTTTTGTCATGAAGTCCCAGATAACAGGAAGGGAAAACACTATGAGCACCTCTCTAAATTCTTCTCACACCTTGCCACCTTTGTCTGTCTAGGGCACATCCCTGTGCAGCATTCCCAAGTGGTTGGCTAAACACAAAGCCAAATTCATAGAACGCACCAATACAAGAATTCTGGTTACACAGGGAGATTCAAGAACTGAAGGGCGATTGCCACAAGGCAGGAAACACATGTCCCAGAGGAGGAGAAGGGAGAAGTGCCATTCTTATATTCCCCCATTAATTGACTTCTGGAGGAAAAGAAAAGTCTAAGTGTTAAATTTCCACAATTTCTTTCCTGGAGTGCTGAGATGGTAGCAGTGCACGACCCAAATAGCAGATTAGGCTAAAGGTCAGTGTTTTTACCACACTACTGCTGGGCAAAATGATAAAGAAACAGAACAAACAGCAAAAGCTGAACACAGCCAGGTTGAAGTTCAACGTATAGCAAGAGAGGGAGGGCATCACAGAGCAGCTGAAGTAACAAAGAAAACCGTATCAAAAGCTATCAAGTCAACTTTGTGATAAGCAACAGCAAGTAAGTACCTGCCAACTACCTGCTAAACTGTTACAATAACATGAATGCAGACTAGCATATTCCAATCAAATCTGTAATTACCTAAAAATTCCCAAGACCCATGTTGGCTTCTAAAGAAGACCTTGGTGGCTTGACCCCAGACAAAAACTCACACAGACACTCACTTCCTGTCCTCCCCAGCAAGATGCATGAGTGAAGCAGAAAAGAAAAACCTGAAATTTCATGGGTAGAGATAAAGAACATTTAATAGGTGAGGGAAAAGAGGAAAAAACCCAGACCAAATCCAAAACAAAACAAAGCTAAAACAAACACAAAACAACACTCCTCAAAAGCAAGCAATTTAAATGTAGCTGGTCACCTTGCCCCACAAGGAGAATGCCCAGGGAGTCTTTGAGCAACAGCTGCTTTGTAAATAATATGTCCTCAATTTTATTGCTGAAAATTACATTCCATGCTATGAAGTAAATTTTTTGCCACTGTTTGTCTACTTGCACTACCGAGTTGACTCCCAGCCTCTTGCTCACACCCTCACTGTTGCTCACAGTTGCAGCAGAATGAAAAGCTTGATGCCATGCAAGCAAATTCCAGCAATAGCCACAATGTTGATGTGTTATCATCAGTATTTTAGTCAAAAATCTAAATCTAAAACAGCTCCTCCCAGGCTGTTGGGAAGAAAACTAACTCCATCCCAGTCAGACCCAGGTATACCTAGTTAAACATCTTGAAGTTTGCTTTGAATCTAGGTAAAGGGAGATTTCATTTATTTTCAAGAATGTACGGAAATGCATTCTGAGCTACCTATCATAAGCTCTGTATCTATCAGTTGTTGTGATTAAAACCTTTACCCTAATATTACCTGATAAGCACAAAAGTTTGGGGAGACTTGCAAACCTCTGGGGATTATAAAATGTCTTGAAGTGCTCTAGAGAGAAGATGTCACCTGTTATGTATATATGTTTAATTCGTGCCTGTGAAGTTTATACCTATTTAATATTGAAACGCATGTATGGAATATGTCTATTTAAAAACCCAAACTATGGTGAAACTGCATTCACTAAGGAACAGTTCCCGTAAGGGTAAGGAATGTACCCNCACCCATTTGGATATTCTTGTCTGTGTGGCAGTTTGTTTATATCATCTTAGTTTTTTCCAGCACTAAGCATGAATATTGCTATACAAGCTACATTTGAATATATGGTTTCATTATACAATTAAATATATAGTGTTATGTATATGGTTATATGTATTTATGTATAGATTAATTATACATAGAATTTTTAAAATATTTTAAATTGTCAAAAAATGGAAAACCTATTTCATAAAATACAAGATCAAATTATTGTTGTGTTTGTTTATATTAGGACATATTCCCTTAATTTTTCTGGGTGGTGATTGATCTGTATGCTCTCTTTTTATGCTCTCTTTTCTGACTTGATTGACAGATGGTTAGTTTTATTAGCATTGTCCTGTTAGCTATGGGACAACATCTGTCTCAGACTCTTAAAATAAAATGTTACACATATATATTTTATTTTATCAAAACACACCTTTAACTTTGCAGAAGAAGTTAAATTAAATGAACCCTTAAGTACCCTCTCATAAAAATCTCATACGAAGAGCCAAATCTTTGCTACAATCCAAACCCACCACATCTACTGGCTCCCTATGGTCAAACAGATGGGTATTTTGGGTTTGCATGGCCAGGTTTTGGTAGTGGGAGGGTCTACAGAGGTGTCTTCTGTGACAAGCTGCCAGAAGCTTCCTTATGTCCAGCAGAGCCAATGCCAGGTGCCTCAAAGACAGACCCACTGCTGGCCAAGGCTGGGCCAATCAGAAATGGTGGTAAAGCCTCTGTGATAACATATTCAAGCAAGCAAGAAAGAAAGAAAGTTATTGTGCAGATGTAATTATGGCCAGGGAAGAACGAGGTGAGAATATGTGAGAGGAACAACGCTGCAGACACCAAGACCACTGAAGAAGGAGGGGAAGATGCTCCAAGCACCTGAGCTGAGTTTCCCCTGCAACCAATGATGCAGCCCATGGTGAAGCAGCTGTGCCCCTGAAGCCTATGGAGATCCATGGGGGTGCAGAGATCCACCGCTGGAGCAGGTGGGTGCTCAAAACGGGGCTGTGAACCCATGAGAAAGCTGTGCTGGAGCAGGCTCCTTGCAGGGACCTGCGGACCCATGGAGAGAGAAGCCCACGCTGGAGCAGGTTTCCTGGTAGCACTTGCAATTCTCTGGGGAATCCACATTCAGGATTCCCCAGAGAGGCTGTGCCTGAAGGACTGCACCCCATGGAAGAGTGACCCATGTTGCAGCAGTTTGTGGAGAACTGTCTCCTGTGTGAGGGACCCCGTGCTGGAGCAGGGGAAGGACTCCTCTTCCTGAGCAGCAGGAGAAAAAATATGTCTGTAACCCCCATTCCGTCTCCCTGCACTGCTGAAGGGAAAGAAGGCAGAGCCTGGGAAAGAGAAAAGGATGTTTTTAAATGCAGTCTTTTAGGATAATCTGAATAAAACAGGCTTGAACCTTAAGTGCAAGGCAATTTAGCTAATACAGGCATTATTATGTTCACTAAAGGAAAGTAATGCAATAATGAGAATTAGTGACTTGTACTGAAATGGGCAAGATGTTCTGGATGAAGAAAGATTATAGGCTTTTATTTCTGATTAAAATTATTAGAGATTCAATTGCAAAGAAATCAAAAAGCTATAGTGTATATAAGAATCATGAATATATAAAATACAAACCCATTACAATGGTATCATAGCCATATTTCTCTAACACAGAAAATGTGTTTATATTATTTAAATAATTCAGTTTCAAATATAAGTAAATACTAGATATTGTAAATGTAGGTTTGGGTTTTTTTTTAAATCTAAACCAGCTTTAGTGTGTTTTTTTAAATGATCTGATGATTATGATTTAGCATGTTCTCACTTCACATCTGTGAATAAGGTTAATGACACATCACAGCTGTCACTATTTAACAAGCAGCGGCCTGTTTGTTAAAACAAACAGGGTACCACAGCCCAGGACATCATCAGGCACCTCTGTTGGGATGGAGACAGGGCATCAGGAGCCTCTGAGGTCAGGACAGGGCATTAGCCTGGGGGAGGTTGTTGGGGTCAGGCCTGGTGAGGGGAACCAGGGTCACACAGCCCCAGAATGGCCAGAGAGAGCCATGGGCATGAGGCCGGGCTGAAGGTCAACTAGAAAGTTAGTCCAGCAAAGGAAATAGGGGCAGAGATTTGGCGGTGAGGGAGCTGGGCCAGGTCCAGACACTCTGCAGTGGGGATTTGAGGGCAGACAAACCCCCTACAGTGATGGTGTCCTGGTTTTGGCTGGGATAGAGTTACATTCCTTTTTAGTAGCTGGTACAGTGTTGCATTTTGGATTTAGGATGAGAATAAAACCCACTGTTTTAAGTGGGTTTGAGTAGTATTTACCCTAAATCAAGGACTTCAGTTTCTCATGCTCTGCCAGTGATGATATACATAAGAAGCCAGGAGGGAGAACAGCCAGAACAGCTGACCCAAATTGGACAAAGAGATATTCTATACCATAGAATGTCATGCTCAGCACATAAACTGGGGGAACTTGCCCAGGAGACACTTTGCTGCTTTGGAGCAGGTGTGGCATCAGTCAGCTGGTGGTGAGCAANAACCCACTGTTTTAAGTGGGTTTGAGTAGTATTTACCCTAAATCAAGGACTTCAGTTTCTCATGCTCTGCCAGTGATGATATACATAAGAAGCCAGGAGGGAGAACAGCCAGAACAGCTGACCCAAATTGGACAAAGAGATATTCTATACCATAGAATGTCATGCTCAGCACATAAACTGGGGGAACTTGCCCAGGAGACACTTTGCTGCTTTGGAGCAGGTGTGGCATCAGTCAGCTGGTGGTGAGCAATTGTATTGTGCATCACTTCTCTTGGGTGCTGGTTCTCTCTCTCATTTTCATTACTAATATTATATTATAGCTTGTTTCAATTATAAAATTGTTTTTGTCTCAACCCATGAGGTTTATTTTTNGAGGGAGAACAGCCAGAACAGCTGACCCAAATTGGACAAAGAGATATTCTATACCATAGAATGTCATGCTCAGCACATAAACTGGGGGAACTTGCCCAGGAGACACTTTGCTGCTTTGGAGCAGGTGTGGCATCAGTCAGCTGGTGGTGAGCAATTGTATTGTGCATCACTTCTCTTGGGTGCTGGTTCTCTCTCTCATTTTCATTACTAATATTATATTATAGCTTGTTTCAATTATAAAATTGTTTTTGTCTCAACCCATGAGGTTTATTTTTTTTTCCTTGACTCTCTTCCCCACTAAGATGGGGAGTAGGGGTGGGAGTGAGTATCTGTTTGATTCTTTTGGGGCTAAATCATGACAGATGGCCAAGATTCACCTGGCCAGTGAATTCTAGACCTTGAAACAACCAGAGAAGAACGAAACAGTCTGCAACAAGAAAAGACTGGAAAATAGTGCCAAAGAGACTGCAGGACTTTGGGAATGATTGTTGTGCTCTATCCACATTGTTGACTACTTCCCAGCAAAGAGGGAAGGATGGAGGTGATTGATGGTGGGGCTCCAGCACCCTTTGCTCAGTGGAAATCACCACTGTCAACCTGAAAACCCAGGGACCATCATAGAGAATGAGCACAACCCTGTGGCAGAGGGGCAGGTGCAGTAAGGACTTTTGTTTAACACTTTTTAGTGTACTATTATAAAAGAGTTTTTCCTGTATTGATTTAAAGCATAAGTGTTATTGTAACTGGACTGATGGTCACTCTTTTCTCCATTTCAATTGGTAACTCAGTATTTAATTAGGCAAACAATACTTACCTAGTTCTAGACATGAGTTCCATTTTCTCTATGCATAATTTTGACTGCAACAGTATGGGTGGTAAAGACAACTGTTGCTACTTAATATTTAACAGAAAACAACAACACATTGATACATTAAAAGAGTATCTTAACTATTCTAAAATACGTCAATCAATTAAATAAATGAAGGAAAGGTACTGAAAAGGCTATTATCACTTTCAGAAATAGTAATGCAAAGAATCAGTTTTAAATTTTGTAGTTTTTCCAGAATAACCCTACAGTACTAACAGACATACCAAAACTCTAGAAAATAAAATCTTCATGTTGAAAATCAATAGAATTTATCATAAACTGTTAGAAAATGTGTAATCCCCTTAGAAATTTCCCTTTCTCCACCATTCTGTATTTTAAGCAAAGCTGTTAATTTAAATTTCAGTATCTACTCTAGAAATATGTTCCATTCTTCTTTCCTAAGTAGTACGTCATAATTTAATGGTTACAACATAATCTCCAAAAATGATTTAGTATATAGTGACAATGAGTTCTGCAATGTTTACATCTGTGAAGAAATAGTTTTTTATTATCAAAGTTCTACAGAAGAAAATTATCATGTGATAACAACCCTAGGTATTGTAATCTGCCATCTGCTTTAGAAATGCACAAGTGGAAAATTATCATGAAGAATGATTTGAACATAAAAAGGTGTTTCCTATGACATGTTTTTTTCTTATTTAAAAAACCCCATGCACAGAAAAATATTTTAAGCACATTAAATGTTTGACTTTAAAATAGATGGATATAGGGCATCACATTCTTTTACTGAGACATGACGACATGCTACAATGAATGGTTCTTTGATATGAGGTATGTTCTATGCTTTAAACACTGGTGGTTTTGTCAATAAAGAAGATGGCACATCCAAGTTATGTCTGTACAAATTATGTATTTCAGTAATAAAGAGAAAGTAACCATGATATCTCCTGCCATTTCAAAAAAGCAGTCCCTGATAATGTCTAGAAAATTTAACATAAACCATCTTAAGACCATTTAAAACTTTTTCTTTTGTTGGGGGAAATTTACTTTTCTTCTGATTTGAATTTTTTCCTTGCATTACATCTTTGTCTAACTTCTCCCACTTGCAAATTTGTGTTTCATTATTGTTAGCCTTCTGTCATTTAGAATTATTAAACTGTTAATAATGTGAAATGCAGTGGACATCCACTGTTACGAACTTAGCCATTCTATACTCATGTAATTCTGACAAAAATTAATATAGTTTAAATGCTCCTGACAGAAAAGACCTTTTGAAACTTATGTCCAGTTCTCTTTTTTTGTTGTCGGTATGGTTTATTTTAAGATTGGTTTTGAATTTGATTAACTACTTTGCAGAACACTTGCAGGACTTGATCTATGTTGCTAACGAATCTACAGATGTATCTATTCTTAGGAAATTGGAGATTTGATGTGACCATGCTAAAGACAGAAAACCAAGTTTTTTTCAAATTTTCAATACATATTGCCAGTGCTTAGATCTTAATCATTATTAAACACTATAATTACATATGCAAACAATTATTTTGTATGAAACATATACTAATTTCTGCTATGAGAATCAGTATGGAACTGATGTTGGCTTAGCACTGATGGTTATGATCCTTGATGGTTCCTAATCCCAGGTGTTAAGGTTGTCAGGCTTGACAGCTTGGCAACAAAGAGATGAAAAAAAAAGACGGCCTTCCTTCCTTCCTTCCTTCCTTCCTTCCATCCATCCATCCATCCATCCATCCATCCATCCATCTTTCATCTCTCCTGCTGTTTTCATTTTTTCACCGCCAGTACCCAAAACAAAAACAGGTGATCCCATTTGCTATTCCTATCTTCTTTTGAGGACCAAATCTTGTTCTGGTTTTGCTTATTTCTCAAAAGTAATTTGTTTCAATATAGACACACTTCAAGTCTTCTCTGCAGGATCCTTTGGCATTTACCAGATATCTCTGCTCCTTGTTTATATCTTATACAAAATATCTTGCCAGTGCAAAGAGCCTACACTGCAAGGAACCAAGTTCAATACTCACAGCTATATGTGGATGTTCAATAATCAGATCAAATTAGCAGAAATAAAAAGAACACCGTATTTTGTAAACAGAGCCCAAAGTCTTTAAGTGATCAAAGTAGGTTTGATATCTCAGGGACTCTGAGTATCCTTGAGAAATACTGATAGGTGTTGGACAATGACTCTGACTCACTGGAGCAAGAGGAGACTATCTTCTGCCCCAACTGACGTGACATAAGGTTACAGAAACCTAGAGTCCTGTTTTTATGGCTTACTTGAACATATAGCAGAAGTGAAATAACTGGAAATATGGTGAGAAAAAAAGAGCCAGAGATAAAGATTTTTACAAAATAAAAAGTAAAAGGAATAAAGATTGTCTAAAGATGCCATGGAAAACATATGAAAAGGTTTTATTGGTCTGCAACATTTTCTTCTATAGAAATACATTAAAGATAACTTCAATTTCTATTAGTACAGTAAAAATATTTTAAAGACAGTCTTTAATCAAGTTTGATTTCATAAAATATATTATAAACAGATTCTGTTGTATTGAACTACTTGTTCTTAAACATAACGGCTTTCCAGGTCACTGTTAAATCCCAACAATTCTTTCACAGAACCCTCCCCATTAATCATAAAATTACAAACTCAAGTGTTTTAAGAAATATGTAGACCTTGTATCATGGCTGTCTGCACCATCAGTTGTCCATGTAGTACAGTTTAAAAAGCACTAACTCAAATCCTTACTAATATATTATCCATGTATGTGACATTGTAGTAGAACACAAAAGAGGTTTCAAATCAGATTAACTGTTACTCAGTTCAGCAGTCTAGTGGACTTCAAAAAAAATAAACAGGAATTTTCCAAACTGCTGGGACTCATATTCATCTGGCTGTAAAGCTAGTCACTTAGGAGCCCTCTATAGTCAAAAAAAGAAGTATTATTTCCATAAAATTGTTCTTTCTGCCCAAAAATATCAGAAATAAGCTTAAAGAATACTACAAATGACTCTTTATATGTATGGGAATTCTCATTCAAGCAAGATGGGTTCAAACTTCTTCAGACTGAAGGAAAATACCACCCGATACATTTCTTTTCACAATTTTGCATGTGCTCTGTATTCATCCTCATTAACATATGGCATATCACACCCATTACCATTTGAAATATGAATCAATGAGCAATAGATGTGAACTATTCATGTCCAGTTCTCCGTGTGTCTACAGTCTTTTCACTTTATAGGGAGCAATAATTTATTTTTAACTGTTATATTGCCGTCAAGCCTGTTTCCCACTTCATCTTTTTAAGCACAAATCTCTGGTCTTCTGTGTATTTAAGAAAAAAAGGAGTTGTGAATATGTTCTAGAAATTCAGATTCACGTATTGCTTCCAGAGAGTTGAGTTACAGTACCAGCTTAGTGTATTTCACTGCAAATGTGAGGGAAATAAATATATTTTTAAACTCACTTATAAACTTCTCTCTAAAGGTTTCTTTTGGGAGGAATAGAAGACACTGACAAAATGGTAATTTTTTTAACATTTCAGCACACATGAATCTTTTATTAATATTTATAATAAGTAACAAATGCATAATTTCAAAACTTTCACAGATTTTTTTCCTCAAATTCTATTCCCTAAATAAAGCTTTTAGAAGTCCCTGCACCTGCAAGAAAAACTGTCAAACTGGAGAAAGCCAGCTGCCAGGATTTTAATTTCACAGGAAAATATTTTTATAAGACCCTGACTTACAAAAATACAACATAATCAGTAGCTTTCATTCAGCAGTGGAAGCTGAGATATACACATGAATTGTGAATGAGAATTTCTTTTTCCCTTGCAGGTTTAGGAAATAATTTCATAGACCATTTTTAAAAATTATTGGCTAGTGTATTTGCATTTCTGTTGTTTCAGCCATTTGATCTAATAGCCTCATCTACATTTTTTCCCTACTTTTGGTTATATTTTCAAAATGATACATTATCAAACAATCTTATGGGCTATAATTTGAAAGTATATCACAAAATTTAGTAAAATATTTCCAATAGTCTGAATTACAATTTTTGTAACTTTTGATGGCCTGATGTTCTGGTAATTATAACATACTAAATATAAGAATTCATTTTTATCATCTAAATGTAACAGAGAGACAAATACTCAGATCCTGTACCTGTAATTGAGTGCTCAATATACCCTTATTTTATTGCCATTTATTGTAATTTCTGTCAGTTGGCTTTTTTATACTTTATGGATTTCATCTGACAAGTTGCTTAAAATAACAGCTGAGAGAAAAAAAATGTTAACATGTTAAGTAGTACTGATAATCAAATATCTCTTCAGTCAAACCAATCATATGAAGTAGAACAGGGAAAAATGCCAGATTCTGTATCTGGGATGGGGCAACCCTGGATGTACACACTGGGGAATGAGAGGCTGGAAAGAAGTGTGGTGCAAAGGGACCTGGTTGGTGGCAAGTTGAATCTGAGCCAGCAGTGCCCTGGCAGCCAGGAGGGCAAACCATGTCCTGGGGTGCATCAGGCACAGAATTGCCAGCTGGGCAAGGGAGGGGATTGTCCCGCTCTGCTCTGCACTGGGGAGGCGTCACCTCAAGTGGGCAGTTCTGAGACTCAGAGTACAAGAAAGGTATAAAGCTGTCAGAGTGTCCAAAATAGGGCAACTGAGATGGCAAAGGGCCTTGAGGGGAAGCCGTGTGAGGGGTGGCTGAGGTCACTTGTTCTATTCAGCCTGGGAAAGAGGAGACTGAGGGGAGACCTCATTGCAGTCTCCAGCTTCCTCATGAGGGGAAGGGGAGGGGCAGACACTGATCTGTTTGTGTTGACAGTGACAGAACCTGAGGGAATGGCCTGAAGTTGTGTCAGGGGATGTTTAGATTAGATATTAGAAAAAGGTTCTTCACCCAGAGGGTGGTTGGGCACTGGAACAGGCTCCCCAGGGAAGTGCTCACAGCACCAGCCTGACGGAGTCCAAGAAGCATCTGGACAATGCTCTAAGGCACATGGTGTGACTCTTGGGTCTGCCCTGTGCAGGGCCAGGAGCTGGACTTGATGACCCTTGTGTGTCCCTTCCAACTCAACAGACTATGTGATTCTGTGAATACAGAACTGTAAGGATGATTTTGAGGAAGAACGTTAAAAGCTATTTAGACAAAATAAAGATGGTGAAGGATTTGTATGCAGATTGACCCTTGTTATTTAGAAGTATAGTTTGTTTTCACGATCCCTGAAAATCCCATTGTGTTTCGTACAACAAGGAGAATAGCAGAGACTTTTCACCCTTTAGTGGCTAGTTGTCCCTTGTAAAAAAATTTAGATTAGTCTCTGATTGAGGGGTCTGATGGATAGCATATTGCAGCATGTGGGATTTAGATTTCTGCATTTTTTCTTGGCAGACTGTATAAGGCAGGAAGATGAAAACTCATGAAAATTTACTAGCCCAGGAATAAAATGTATCCACTGTTCTTCTTTTATGGATGCAAAAGATAATTCAAGGAAACAAAACAAATAAAAAACGAAACAAAAGATTACCAAAGGGTAGTTTGCTATATAGTTGATCACTGAGTACATTTAAATTATGAAAACTCTTTGTTCTTGCTTTCTTCGTTACAAGAAAATTTTTGCTTTTCTCATACACTTATCAAGCTGACTGTGTTATTTGAGGTGAAAGTAATTAATCTTCAGTTTTTTCCTAGAGGAGAAGGTTAATGACTTAGCTGAAATAACTGTATAAGCGTAACACACACACACGTAAAAATTTCACTATAAATCTGAATGGATCAGTTGATTGTACACATTGTATATATTTTTGTGAAGTGAAATAACTCCATGCAATGATAAAGAAATGCAATTTTTCCATCATTTTAAAGAATGAGTTGGCCAAAACAACATCACTTAATTAAGAAAAAGAACACACAGCAAGAAAAGAAAGCACTAAATGTTAGGATGCTAACCAGAGGCTTAGCACACCTGATTTCACCTTTTCTGATATCCCCATCCTATCTATTTTCCAATCTATTGAAAAGACGATTAGGTTTAGATGTAGAAAAGGCCTTATTGTAGAAAATCCACACTAAACATAAAACAATATTCCATTGCATTAAGGGCAACTTGGTGAAACGAATACATAAAGTCAAGACATAAATGTTAAAAAGTCGTGTCTTAAAGTATTTGGTAACATGAATCATCCATATCCATATATAAATGCCGATAAAGCACCAGCTTGTAATCTGATGCCAAGTGACAGTGAATGGCTTTTATCTAAATTGGGTAGAGCTTCTCTCTTTGTAGTGACTCTGTCACAGAAAAAAGTAATTCATGTGGTAAAGAATGCAAACAGGGAATTAAATGACTGATAAATAGGATAGAAAATCTAGGGTTCAGCATGAGTTTAAAAGAAAAAACCTAAATTCTGTAGTGAAAATTCCTTAGGCACTTGCAGTTAGGTTCATTTTATATGAGTTCAGTTGCCTGAAGATCACATTTATGGTCTAAAATAATAGTTTGATTCTTCTTCAGTTCATAAAAAGCTAAAACAGTTAATTCTATCTCAAAACAAGAGTGATGGTTCATCTAAAAAAGCATACCTCTTTTTATTTGAAGGAAGACTGAGATTTCCATACTGCGTAACCCTAAAAGCAGATTTCTGAAAATGAACATTCCTATTTGAGTTAAATCTAAACCTTTTCTTTTTTTTTTCTTTTTACAAATGAGATGCTGTTCTTGATTTTTTGCTTGCACAAAGAAATTTAAATTCAAAGGAGGAGTTGTTTGTTTTCTTTTGTTTTTAATCAGACTGCTTTAGCATTTGGAGGCAAGAATGAAATCAAAATTACATATGCAGTGGGTCAGCAACAGTCTAGTTTCACTGCTTATGAAACAAAGTCTGGAATAATGAATTTCAGGTTCGTAGCAGTGCTTATCTGCAGCTATGATGTATGGAACTAGACAAGAAGAGATTATCATATTTAAACCTGTTTCCCTGTGCAATGTTTTCCATTAGTGGATTAAGCTAAAATCAGTGCAGTGATGCTCAGAGGTCATTTAGTTTCAAGCCACTTGCCATGGGCAAGGATACCACCCACTAGATCAGGTTGCTCAGGGCCCCATCCAGCTTGGCCTTGAACACTTGCAGGGATGAGGCATCCAAAACTTCTCTGGATAACCTGTTCCAGTGCCTCACTAACCTCTAAGTAAAGAATTTCTTCCTAACCTCTCATCTAAATCTACCTTCTTTTTTGTTTAAAACTGTTCCCCCTTGTCCTGTCACTATCTGTCCATGTAAAAAGTCACCGTCCCTTTTTTATAAGCCCCCACTAAGCAGTGGAAGGCTGCAATGAGGTCCTCCCAGAGCATTCTTTTTTTCCATGCTTTTCTGGAGGTGGCTGAACACCGGCTTACAGATGGGAAGTGATGAATGAATTTCTTTTCTTCCTTTGCTTGCATGCAAGGTTTTTGCTCCAGTTATTAAGCTGTCTTTATCTCAGCTCAGGAGTCTTCTCATTGGAAGTAAAAAACCAGATGGGATTAGTTATCTAACTTTAAAAGTATGAGAAAAATGTCTCCAGACCTAAGCTAGTCATCCTTGGATCTTTTTATAACCAATTGAGAGAAAAAAGTGCTCTAAGGTCATGATTTATCTCAAGGGATATATCTAAAAGCAGGTTAGATCACTTACACCCTTAAAATATTTGTTTCTTTCCACTGACTGTGTAGACATCATGGAGAGAATAGCTGACACATCCACAACTGATAAATAGTTTCCTCTTTCAACCCTGTATTGCCTTCATTTCATTCAGATCAGAGAGAGAATCTGAGATACTTCTTTTATCCTTTTCTTCTGAACTTTCTAGTTTTCTCTTAATGCATAGGGCCACAGGAATTTAAAAGAAGCTTCTTGATCCAAAGAC
This sequence comes from Dicrurus megarhynchus, assembly GCA_013399195.1. Lineage (NCBI taxonomy): Eukaryota > Metazoa > Chordata > Aves > Passeriformes > Dicruridae > Dicrurus > Dicrurus megarhynchus. The sequence continues at coordinate 86,782 of VXAD01008432.1, forward strand.
CAACTTCTATGCTTCTCTGCTCCTCTTTATAATATCACAATTTAGATAATATTTTTTTTATTATTTATGCATATTCTAATTAGACAAGGAAAGATAATCAGGTATCGCTGGAAGATTTACAGGTTGCCTAGCAGTTAATCCTTTTTTAAAAAAAATGTTTTCTAAATTCTCCTCCTGGAGAGAAAAAACTCTTAAGGTTTAATAAAAAATCAGTATTACTTCTGCATCAAGCCTTTCAGATTTCTTCTGAGCACAGAGAATGAAAAATTAGAGTGGATTCATATTTAAAATAGAATATTTGTTAACCTAAGCAAACTGGACATGCATAAATCCATAGACCCTTATGAGAAGCGCACATGAGTGCTGAGGAAGGTGGTTGATGATATTGCAAGGTCAACCTCAATAATCTTTGATCAATCATGGTGACTGGAAGAAGTGCCTGAGTACTGAAGGAAAGGAAGTTTAACTCTTACCTTCAAGAAAGTGAAGAAGAAAGAACTGCATAAATACAGATCTGTTAGTCTCACCTCAGTCCCTGGGAAGCTGATAGAGCAGCTAACCCTTGAAATAATTTCCAGGCACATGAATACCAAGAAAATCATCAGGAATAGTTAGCAGGTATTCACCAAGGAGAAATCAAGCTTGACTTGTTAAACTTACCTAATGAAATAGCTGTCCTGATAGATGACAGAAGAGAGTGAATAATGTCTACCCAGACTTCACTGAGGCGTTTGACTCCATCTCTCACAGGATTCTCATAGACCAGCTGTTGGTATATGGGCTGGGTGAGCAGACAGCAAGGCAGATTGAAAACTGGCTGAATGGCTGGGCCCAGAGGATGGTGATCAGCAACCAGAGGATGGTGATAAGGTGTTGCTGAAGGCCAGTAACTGGCACTGTACCCCAGAGGTCTATACTGGGTACAGTCCTATTCATCATCTTCATTAACAATCTGGGTGGTGGGACAGACTGTACCCCCACAAGTTGGCAGATGACACCAAACTGAGAGGTGTAGGTGATATGCCAGAGGATTGTGCTCTCATGAAAGAATGACTGCAACCTGGTCTAGTGGGGAGCATCCCTTCCCAAGATGGTGGGGTTGAAACTAGATGATCTTTAAGGTCCCTTCCAACTCAAGCCTATGATTTCTAAGATTTCTATGATTATTTGGAGCAAATAAAAGAAAGTAGCTCAATAGAGTGTTTTTTAAATGTTTTATCAACTTTAGTACACTTAGAGTTAAGACCCATGCAACTTAACAAAAATAAGAAAGTAAATAAAATATATACAAAACAATACAGAAGCTGGTGACTCTCAACTAACTAATTTCAATAGAAACAAATTATTTTCCTCCAAATTGAGTAGCTGTGACAAGAGAAGAAACTGACTTCCTCCTGATTTCTGATATTTTTGGCCAACTTACATTAGTTGTTTGCCCAATTCACCAGATGACAACATTGCACCTATTGGGCAAGTGTGTTGATGTCCAACTATTCATTTTTAAATAGACACCCTAGCGAGGTATTTTCAAGCTGAGAAGCACTGTAGCATATGTTACTGACACTGTAAGACAGACAGTGGCTTTGAATCGAAGTTGGTAACTTGAGTGTGTAACTTGAGGCCACTCACAGTGTGAGTGGCCACACTGACCTATGCAGTTCAGTTCTAGATTTTGCACTTAATTTAGATTAAAGACGTAGGTATCCTGCATAATCTCTGTACAGGTGCAAGTAAGCTAATTAATCAATAAAATTACAATTCCAGTCAAGTAAAATAAGTTTTGATTATTAATTCTTTCACAACACAGCTGCAAGTATCTTCAATTTAAACCATGACACCTAAGTAGAGATTAATCTGAAATTTGAAAGTTACCATAATGGTTTGATCAAGCTGGGCAGACTAGTCCAGCCAGCTGTTTTACCTCATTCAAATACAATATTTCTGGCACTCAGTTTATGGGGGAAAAACTTTGTCAGTATATTGCAAACTGTGAGAATGGGACACCATGAAAAGTGTATAATTATTCCTCGGGTTATTTTGCCTATTCATCTTTTTTCCATGCACTATAATGCCTTTCTTTTTTTTTTGTTAATTTAAATACCAAACTTGGATGCCAGTATTTGCTACCTAATATCACACAAACTTTTCTTCTGAAAAATCTTTCCTTAGTAGCTTACTTTAATTGCTTTTTTTCTTCTTCTCCTTTCTCAGTCAATACAGCTTCACCATTTGGCAGCAGGCTTTTAACTAATAAGTTGGCACTTAGAGAAGAAAGGGATGAATATTGTTTATGGTTAACTTTAAATCACAGGTGCACTTCCAGATAAAAAGAGTGTGTTCAAGTGCCAGCAAGGCATAGCACATCTGATTATATTGCTTGCCATCTCAATGAAACAAACAAGGACTGAATATTCAGTCTTGACATGTTTTAAACTACATTATTTTCCTTCATGTCCATGAAATGTCTTTAGTATCAAAGTGAAAAAAGATGAAAGCTTATCAGACTTCACTAAAAATCTCAAGGAAATGCTCAATCATGATAGATCAGTGTCTGCAAGTCCTGGGGGAAGGTATTTTATCAAAGCATTTAGATGAAACTCTTTTTGAAAAGCATATTTGTTGGAAAGTAACATATTGTTTGCTTCCGTTGGTAATTCTGCTTATGTTACAGAAATAGAAGAACTAGAATTACTTCGTGGGTGCAATTTACTTGGTGGATGTGATTATTACTTCTAAATGCCACCTTGCTGTCAGCAGGTCAGGTTGGCACAGAGGGTCAGGCTAAGATGAAGATGACTATCAGCCATTCTCAGAAGTGCTCACCTGAAACACTACATTAATCTATAGACTTCGTCATACACGTAATTGTGCAAACTCTATGGCATTAGACAACTTAATTAGAACGTCCCCCGGAGACTACATTGGATACAAGCACATGAATAGCATAAAAAACTTCTGAACACACAAGGGTGGATAATATTTGGAAAAAACAAAGGAAGTTTACAGAAATCAAGGATGGAATTCAATTCCAGATCATATACTCCTATACTGAAGTGTCTAGATGTGGTGCCAGTTGGTTAAAAGTTTACTTTATTAGGATATGCAAAGAAAAACAAAACCACAATCCATTGGTTTCATCGTAGGGGTCTCATGCCACTTGGGGCTCATTAGAGTAAGTAATAGTGGCTATATCCTGGTGATCCAGAAAGACTCTGGTCTCCTTTTAGATCTGTATTGGACTCTTCAGGCGTATAAGAGTGCTTCAGATACCTAACCACTAGAAATGCTTTTACACGGTTTTGTTTCACCCCTATTCAATATGGTTGATGGAATGTGGAGATCTAAATCATCTTACGATAAGTTTAGTTGTTTGTATTTCAATGGGATGTTAGATGTTTTTCATCAGTAGCAATGCTAGCATGCTCCTGCAAAATACACATTATGGAGAATTTTACAAGTCCATCTTGGAAATACAAATCCAAGTCAGTGTGCTACTTTATCCCTAGGTATTGTCTTTTGTCCTCACAACATGAGATAATGATCTTCCTTGGTTTGCGGAGTTAACAGCTAATAGAAATGTTCACACGCAGCTACCCCAAGTCTGTGGAGCATGAGAATATATATATAGTAAAATAATTTCAGTGAAGATTTATTTGGTGAGTAATTTTTTTCTCACCTGAAATTTACTACCAGAGGAATTCAGTTTGATATTTGAAATAGTGGCATGTTGTATAGTTACTGTTTCTTTCTATTGCTATAAAAGCGAAGGACGTTTAACATCTTTCATGTTGCAGAGAAGCTGAAATAAAATGTAAAGATAAGTGTATATAGATACAGAGTATTTTTGGCTCTGAGCTGTAACAGCTGTGTTACAATGTTTACTGCCACAAGTTAGGTATTTCCAGATGGAAACAATGTTGTAATTCATGAATTTTCTAGGGAAAAAGAGTTTGTATGCTCTTGGAAAAAGCTACCCATATCGGTGATTGCATAAAGAAAACTCCACAGTTTGGTTAAATAAATCTGATTTGTTACCAGAAGGATGCAAAATCAGCAGCTTTTTTATTGTGTTTTTCAGGGTGAGTAATGAAGCAATGACTCAAGGCCAAGGTACTTCACTGGTTTCAGAGAGATATGTTGATATAAAAGCTAGAGTAATACGAGTGACTCTAGACTGTGTTTTAAAATATACTGCAATCAACACTTTATTAAACCCTATTAACAAAGCTGATTTAATAACTGCTTAACTTAACTTAAAGCTTGTTGTAAACCTAAGCTAGTGAGCCATTGTTTTTTATCAAACCAAGCATATGAGGGAGAGCAAATGGAAACTTATGAATATTGTTAATCTATGCTGACTTTGATTTCCAGGCTAAATGAAAACAGCATCACAGGGAGAACAGCTACATTTGGAAAGATTTTCCCTTTCATCTTGCAGAAGAATTTGTTACTTCCTGTGGTTTATTTTTCCTTGAAAGCATGGATCTCTTGCACAGATTCAGGAAGAAATGTGTAAAAGTAAATGTTAAAAAGGTATCATTTGAACTGTTTCTGAAAAAATATTTTTCCATTTTGTAAATCTTCTAATAGACTTTCCACAGAAGACGTCCAAAGAAACCCTTCAGAGAGAGAAGGAAAAGTCAAAAACACCCTACTTTGGTACTGAATTCAAAGAAATCAGTAAATTTTCAAAGAAATCTCAAACAAAGAAATATTTAGGAAATTAACTAATTTTTTTTTCTTCTAGAAATGTAGTTCCAAAAGTATTGAGCTTATGCCTTAATTTTCTTTTAAAGACTTACCTGCACTTTCAGAATCACAAATCATTGGTAGTGATTCTAAATGGAAGACTATTGCATGAGAGAGCTGCTGATCCACCCGACATCAACATGAGTACGTGCAGGTCTGCGAGATGCTGTGAACAGCTCTTTGCCTTCAGGCCTGTGTGTGCCAAACATCCTCCTTGCCCCTGGATAAAGGCAGACAACTGATTGTGACAGATGGACTAGCAGGCGTCTCCCACTTGGCAACGATGTTACACAACCTGCAATTCCTTTTCTCTTTGTTAAGGTAAAGCAGGACGTTCTCATGTGAACATCCTTGTGCTTCAACATGGAAATGACAAATAGAGTTGTTTTCTTCTGACAGCATGCTATCAAAACTGTAAAGACCGAAAAGCCATGGAAACACTAAAAGGATGTGATCTCTGTCATGTGCTTTCCCCAAAGTGGAGGTCCTTCCAATTCAGCAATACCTAGAAGATTATGGAAGGAATGTAATGTCATCTGCACTCTATTTCATTCTGATTTGGGATTTTTTAACTCTCATGTTAGTGCTAATAAGTGACATTTTATGGTGTTTGAGTACTTTTTTGATTGGGTCTATTAGAAATCCTTGTATGGGTGCATTACATTACCCAGTCTAGATATAGATCAACAATTTAGTAGATCAAAGAACTTTTTTTTAATATTCTTGTGAATAAATTTGGGGGGGATGTGCATTTGGATCTAAGTCTTTAATTTTGGCATTGTGTATTTGTTTCAAGGTAAATATATAAGAAAAATTAATGACTTTGAAAGCATGCAACTTAAAATAATATAATGCCCATATTTTTTTTATCTTTAAACACATTTGAAAAATATATCACTCACTTCACATCGAGGCATTAAAATGTATTCAAATAGTAATTGATACTAAGTGCTTCCAAGTTCCTTTATTTTAACATATAGTCTAATTACATGAGAAAAACTAGTTGTTTACTTCAATATTGATTTACCTAGATGTATTTCAGAACCCTAATTTTTTTTTTAATCGTTTATATACTTCGGTTCACATTTAAAATAACATCTGAGACATAGATGTAGCACCTGAAAATGATCTTACTTTTGAGTCTTTACTCCAACTTGGAATCAGTAGTATCTAAGTACATACTTTCTTTTTTTTTGTGATAGGTTATATGATCACAATGCATACTTGTTCTGGACTTTTACATCTGCAATGCCAGTGAATACTAATACAGATGTCCTACATAAAATATTGAAACTAGTAATAAAGGTATAAATACATGTTATCTAATAAATTTAAACCTCAGGATTGCCAAATGGGCAAAAAGTCAGTTATACATTTATGTCTTTTATGAAGAGAGATCTCCCAGTATTTGAATGTCCCTTCCACACACTTCTCTAGTGGGGCATGTGGTATGATTTCATGTCATACAAAAAGCAAAGCTACTGTAGCATATCCAAGACAGCTGTTGATTTTTCTGAGAGCTCACCTAAAGCCTCAAAGGTTGAGAATTTTGAGGGTTTTCTTAATTTCATCATAAAACTGTGTTCTTGAGATTGAAGCATTTTGACTGCTGATGCAAAATAACTCCATTACTATGTATATCAGAATGTTTCATTTCATTTCAGTATGTCTTTTTTATTAAAATTATTTATAATTTTTTTTTTTTAATAAAATCATCGAGTCGGTGTCCTGTATTTAAATAAGCTTTTAGGCTACAGGAATGGTACTCTCCAAACCATGCTGCCACTTTTTTACTCCTGCCCTCCCTCTGCCACCTGTGGTGGGATGGAGCAGATAATTAGAGGCACAAAAGGTAAAGATCTCGGCTTGAGACAACAACAATTTACAGAAACAGCAATGACATCAGAAAACAAACAGTAACAACAACAATATTAATAACAGAAGTGTACAAGAGAGAGGTGAGTGATTCACATGAAAAATGCTCAGAACCAGGGTTACCCTGATCGCTTCCTCTGCCACACTTACAACCAGAATTCCTTCTCCAGGAAAGAGACTCTGTTTCCCCCACCTCCAGAAAAGACATGAATTGGTATAGAATAGCCTCCATGCCCTAGCCATGCCCCCTCCTAGATACTGCAAAATTAGCCCTGTCTTGGCCAGAATGAGGACATAAACTTGGTAAATATCCTGGCACGTTTATAACCAGGAGGAACTCATCATGCAATCAGTCCAAAGCAACTGACTGAGACAAACACTTGAGTATTATATAAAACTAAATTACAATAAATATTTTTATTATTAAATATAACTTAGACCACACATACAAAGAGACAAAAAGTGTGTCCTCACAGGGCAATAGTAAGAAGTGGAGATGTCAAATGAATGTTCTGAAAAAGGCTTTCCCTCTAGTCAACATGAAAAAATAGACACTTTAGGCCATGAGTCATTTGACTTATTTTAAAGTCTGCTTTAAAAGAAAAGACTAAATGTAGCTAAAAATACTTATTTGTTCTCTTCTGACTCTAAATAAAGACTAGACATTGACCTTAAAAAGACATGTCTACATTACAGACATTTAGACCAATTCCTCTCCAGAGGCCAGACACATGAAAGAATTCTCCACCACCAATCTTTTAGGGTTAGTAAATCTGTGTCTGGGTTTTATATGAGTTGTGTTTGTTTTGTTTTGTTTGTTCCCTTGGGTATAACAAGTTTTTAGCTGAATTCATTTTCAAAATCTGAAGGAGCACATAATGATTTCTTCAGGCTATAAGTCAATATCTAAGATTTATTCTGGCTACTAAAATATATTGCTTTCTGTGAGTCATCCCTAGCATGTAAGAAGACTCAGCTAACTGAGGAGACAGAACAAAAATTTTCAAATCTAAGAAATTTCAAAGACTCTCAAAAAAACCCCTGACACAGAAGCTGAAAAACTTTGAAAACACTCCAATATCTGAGAAGCTCAGGTCTAAACATGACAACATTTAGGAAGGTTTTTGAACATTAATATAGGAAAGATAATTAATGCTTTAAAAATTTCTGGTAATGGTACAAATTATTCTGACAGAATTTTTCTCTCCTTATTAGTCATGCTGAGAAATCATAGAATTTGTATTAAAATAGTATTAATTGTAATTAAAAATGAGATAAGAAGATTTTAAAAAAACATTTTCAGTAAGTTTGTTGTGTCTACAATTGATTACAAAAGCACTCATTTTTCACATGTGGTATTGTTAAACAGAGGTAGAACAGTTATTTAAAACATGAAAAAAAGTCTTGAAATATACATGCAGACTTGTCCTGGGAAAATAGAAGAAGACAGCAGAAACCATTTTTTCTGCAAACCATAAAAGTATAGACTTAAGAATTCCAAATTAAGTGTGGAAAGGAGACTTTGCATGTATGACAACCTCTGATCTGAAAGTCAGTTTGAGCAACTGCATTGGCAGATGAACTTTTCCTGTGAGAAATTGCAATAATTAGGCTACAAAAATAACTTTTGAAGAGGCAGTACTTATATAAATAGTATTATGCAGGATGAGTGTACAGAATTATGAGTTTGGATCTATGCATGTACACAGTGAGAACTATAAAACAATCATTGTCTGAGATTTGTTGTTGGTAATTTCTTGAAGAAAACCTAGGCTAATAACACATAAATGTAAAAAAAGCTCATAAAGCATGGTTCACACGTGCATTTAACACAACTGCACTTGCTTAGTATTATATTCTGAGTATGTAGGATTATGGCAGCAATGAAACATGTAGAATATATTTGGGTGTTGGTACTGTATAATCAACTATGCAGTGCATTATACTAATGCAACATTTAAATTCTGACTCAACCTTGCAAAACTGTAAAAGTTTAGGAACTGAGATTTTTTTGCTCCTGTATACATATTTTGTGAATCTACCCATTATCTATTGCTATGAAATGGAATGGAATTCTATGAGGAATGAAGTAGTTGCCCTTATGGAAGAATCTCATGGCACTGTGGTTCACAGACTGTATGGCTGTATGCTTTCTTCTGAGCAACATATAAGTAAGGAGAAAAAGAATACTACATTAAAGGTGCTTACTACAGCAAGGGTATCTTTTACAAGTGAAAAATGAATGTTTTAGCTTGGAGGAATCAAACATGTCAAGCAAGTCGAATGTCCACTTCACCAGTCAGCAGGCATTCAGCTGAATACAAAGAATGATTTCTCAGCTTGAAATTCATGAAGAAATAATGCAAATTCATCACAGAACAGATATTTAGGGTACCAAACATATGGATAATTAAAATATCTTGAATGCACAGACCCACATCAGAACACATAATAGAGAAATAAATTGAGAGAAAATAGCACTCAAAGCAATCACATGAAAAATTACTAATGTTCTTGCTGAATTAGTTGGATGATACTGATAAGTAAGGGGGGTTTTTTTGTCAGCGAAAACCTTCCTATTCATTTATAGGTGTAGAGGTTGGCTAGAGATATTAACTCAACATCCAGCACTTGATGCTGGTATTTACGCCTACATTGCTTATTCCGTGGAAAAGAACAGAAGGGATTGTTCTGCAGATGTTGATGCGAATATTACAGCTGAATGAATATATCTTCTTGAAATTGCTGGCAGTCACACAGTATAAGTTCAGATGTATTTTTTTCCCCAAAGAAAATTTAAAAAAGGCACTTGTGATAAGCATGTATTCAGTTATCCCCGAATAGACTAGTGTTGTAATTCAAGTTGTAGCAAGATATTTTCCTGCTTGTGACTTCTCTTTTATATACCACTTGCAGTGTTCCATGGGTTGTTTTAAAATGTTTTCCATCATTACTACATTTACAAAAATAACCTAGCATATAGTGATGTAAATTAGAATTCTCAGTCTTCTGTAACTTCCATCCTTTAGATTCTCAAATGACAAATGACTTTTTTTGTCAGTTAAGGAGTGTAAAAAGTATTATAAGAAGGCTGGTACTCATGATGAATTGGGCTGAAAGTACCATAAGTTATATTAAATATTTTACATGATTCTAGCCTCTGTTGGTGAACTAGTTTTTATACTGCTGCACGACACTGCACTTTACCATGTGCATTACCCGATTTTTTCTCTTTCTGAGCCTCACAGAATGAAGTCCAGCTAATGCTCAGAAAAACAAAAAAACCAAACCAAACCAAAAAAAAAAAAAAAAACAAACCACAAAACAAAAAAAAAAACAAAAAAAAAAAACCCCAAAAAACCAAACCCACAACCCTAAAATATCATTAAACTATGAAGTATATTTATTGTAAGTACTATATTAAAGGAAGGAAGAAATGTGAATAAATAGCAGCTTTATATAGGTCATCATAAAGTAGCTCTCTGCTATCTATCTAACTCCCATTTTTATTGTTTTATCTCCTCCTGAGATACTGCTGTTGCCTAGTAGGGAATCAGAAAAACCACACACTGTGGTTATTAATTTCCCTTAGTGTTAAAGAATGAATCAGTAGACATGACATTAGCAAAAGCTGCAACTTTTTATCATGTCATTTTGCTGTCATCGATCTTTGCTGTCTGGTCCTGCAAAACCCCTTAAGACCACTTTCCAGTCTCATACTGTAAAACCTCTATCTCGTTAATACATACAAAGGATGGTAGCAGTTAATCTGCTTTGTATGTCCCTTGCAAATTTGGGTCATTGTCCAAATTAAATGTTTAGGGATTTTTTTTCCATTTTGCTATAGCAAGCAACGGAACTAGATTCTAGGTAGCAGACCTACTGCTGTCTGTCAGATATAGTTGTTCTGATTTGCCATTACATTATTAATTAAACTCTTGTCAGTTCTGAAAAAAAAAAATTAGGGTAGCTACATTTAAAGAAAAGGATAAGAATTCATTCATTAATTCCCATTAAAATTTCACTTTTGTTCCAAACCACATGTATGTCCTGTGCATAATTTACTTATATCTAAACCACTTTTTTCAATCTTCTAAGTTTTCTGTTACTTCTACAAAAACTCTCTGTGTATTTAGGATGAATGGCAGATGTAGGAACACTTGCTGGTGTTTTCTAAACTAGGCATTTAGCACTTGGATGTATCACTTTCATTTGTCATCAAGACCATATGTTTGATACTCTATTGATAGCTATTGAAAATGGGTTTTTCGATAACATACAAAAAATATATGAAGGTAATGTAATTGTTTTATTCTAAGTAACTGAAGTAAGAACCTCTTCATCTATCCGACCCCTTTTGCTGGGTGGCCTGAAGCAAATACCAAATGTGAGGTTTCCTTTGTTGTCTTGGTCCCTACTTTTCACCCATAAGCTCTAAACCTGTTCATCACTGTTTTTGAAAGACTACTCTGTGCAGGCAGTCCTTTTTTCTACAAATAGGAAAATCCCACTTCTCCTTCCTTCTCTGTCTCTTCTGAATTTATAGCTGCTCATTGCAGTGTTTCAGTAACTCAATTCATTCCAGAAGTTTTTTATTGATAGCAGATATATCATATTTCTAGATGGACAGTGGCTACCAATTCCTGGTTGTTACCCTTGCATTGATACAGAGTTGGGCTATCATCTGCCCACTTCTTAGAGGAACATGTCTTAATTCCTTTGAGCCATTGCATGATAGTTTTTCCCTGTTAATGCCTAGAATATCAGGAGGACTTGGGTCTTTGTTACTCAAAGCCCTATCCTCCACCTCCACCTCCTGCTAAATCTAATTAAAAACTCAAAAATCTGTCCAGTTTGTACTTTATTCTCATTTAAAATTTTCTTCATATGTTCCTTTTTCCAGAGGAAGCACTTTTTGTTTTTTTCAACAAACAAACTAAACAAAGAACCAGTAATATTTATTTTTTTCATGAAATGCCTCAGAGGTTTGAGAATTCATTAAAAAAAAAAATCTGCTAAATCTTTTCACATCTCCAGGCTCCCTTTAGCACCATACTTTAAATATTAGTCCACAGCTCACTCTAGTTAAATGAGACAGGACAAAGAACCTCACTTTCTCCAGTCCAAGTGATTAAGATTCACACCTGTGGCAAAGATTAAAAAATAGTCCTTGGAAAGAAATTGAGAGTGAAACTCTTCAATCTTATGCTCAGGATATTCACTTGGACAAAGAAGTCTGTTCTTCTGGACCATTCTTAAAAAAACAAGAGTTCTTCTACCAATTTTTGGCTTGTTTGTTAATTTTTTATTCTTGACAGATACTGAATGCAGTAGACATGCCAAAGATTACCTTTCTCTCTGGTAAACACCTTAAGCACTGGACAAATAAGTTAGGATAAGTGGAATATTAAAGGAGAATATTTGCCTTTAATATCTTAGCCTATCTGATGCTTGGCATACACGAAATATGCATACATGGTTTTGTCTCTCAAGTAGAGTTGCAAGTCATTTCTGTGGTAGTTTAAGTGAATCTGATTTTATTTGAAATAGACTGAAGTACTAACATGACCAGTCACCAGTCTCAGCTGAAAGGTATGACTGACAACTGGAAATGCAGACCAGACACTTTCTGATTTGACTCCTAGACAGCATTCTTCAGAAAAGTTTTCTAAACACATCCTTTAAAGATAAAGACCAGAAATGGTACAGTCAGTCCCACATTATGTTTGCACATGGGACCTCTGCAGCTCCATGTCTATAGTTCACCCATGCTGGCCAATGTGTCCTGTGCATGCTCAGGGTGACAGACCTGATGTGTGGCATCAATACTGGACTAAGGTGACTATAAGTAAGATCTATTTCCCTTTGGGTTAATGGCATTATCTACATGTTTAATCCCTTTCTAAGAAGAATTACCTAAAAAATATATATACATTTTTTAAAAATGCCAGATCAGATTGGGTAGTGATGAAAATGTAATATTGTCTCACAAAAATTTTATGCTGTCATTTCTCTTCAACGTCTCATATAAATTTATATATATCTGCAGACCTACTTGATATGTTTTGCATTTGTGATGCCTTTGGAAAGATGTCTTTTTTCTTTCTTTGACTTTTTTTTTTTTTTTCTTTTCTTCCCTAAAGGAAAAGAAACTCTCAGGTTTTAAGGCTTCCTTCAATAAGTAGCTAGGTACTATGATAAGTAGTCATACCATAGGAAGAAACAAGCCTTGGGTTCCTAGAGGCGTAGCACACAATGGGATTTGTTTCATGTGTACTTATTTTATAAACACAGCAAAACAGAGTGTAAGCTCAACTCTTCATTATCATGACTTCTAGCATATAAGTGTCTAATTAATCAAATGCTAAAAAAATAGTGCTTTCTGTTCACGATCATAAAATGTCCTTGACTGGTGCTAACATTTTGATCCCAGCTATTTTTTCTATTGACATCATTACTTTCTCAAATGTGGCTTGATAAAATAAAATATTACTGATATAGATCTGCAAAATACATCAAAAAAAGCCGCTGTTTGGGATCCACTTCTGATGCAATTATCTCCCAATGAGCACACCAAGCCAGAACTATAGGTATCCTTCACCTATCAGACCAATCTGTGTCAACCTACATATTTCCTGTTCAGTTTTTAAACTCAGTTTATTTGTTTAAGGTTATACTCATTTTACCACTTTAGAAATATAGGCTGAAGTGCTGAAATTGAATCCATGGTGGTTCTACCACAGATGTTTCTCTTAAAAATGTGCTTTTGTTATCTTTTAATGCTTCACTGGAGACTGAAGTTGTTTAAGCTCCTATCTCTTTGAATTGCAATCAATCCAACCTTTCTCACTTTCATCTGTGTGACTCTAATTGAAATAAGCCTTAATATATATTTTTTCCACAGCTGCTATCTACGCTGGCTTTTCTTTTACTTTATGTGATTTATTTCTCCCAGTCCTAGAGGCTTGTAGCAATGTTTGAGTCATACTTCAGACTGTCAGAAGTGGTGGTATACTGTCTACTAATTACTGTCTCTGATGTCATTCACTTTAGTGCCCAAAGGAATCTTCAGAATAAATTCAACTTCTGTATAATATTCCGAAATAACCATTAATATACAGATCTGGTCAAAAGACATTCATGTCTTTTTATTATTTTATTTATTTAAAGTAAAATCAAAAATTAAATTCTCTAGAAAGATATTTGGTAGATTTTGTGGTTAAAAAATCTTGTCTTCACACCCACAAAGGAACAAAGACAGACTATGGCTGATGAGGACCCCCAAATATACTCTGCCTGGCTATTCCCAGGCCTGTCACAGGCGTCATCAGCCCACCAAAGGTCCCTTTTCACAAGTCCAGAGAAGCACAGGGAAGCACAATGGCAAGAGGGAAACCTAACAGAATAGCCTCAGGCTAAGTATCTAAGTGTGAAACCCATCAGCAGTCAATCCCCAAGGGGTCAAGGGGAGAGGTTCTTCAGAACCTTTTCAGACTGGTGGGGGTTGCTGCCCGGGGACTGGGGACCATTGTAAGATACAGTGGAACAACATTTTGGGATTGCACAGGACTCATTTTGGGATATTTAGAGGGGGTACCGATGGCAGGAAAAGGAAGAGGGTTGGATGATTTGGGGACTAACAATTGTGGGAAATAAAAGGGAGGAGCTGGTCCATGTGCTTGTCTGGCTATACCCTATGCCTGATCAGAGACATCTGTCATGTCTTCCCATTAAATTCCTTTCTAATTCTAACCTGGGGAGTCTTGCTCCTCTGTGTATGAGGGTGTGAGCTGATCTCTACTTTCTGCTGTTTTCCAGTAAGGGCCTCTCATAGATATGTGCATTTATGGGAGCCTGGGTTGCCAGCAGCTGGAGTGAGTGCAGGCGAGCCAGAGAGTCTCTGACTGGAAGTGAAGGTCAGGTTGAATAGCTGAGCCCATTGATGCTGTTTCCATGCCAGTGACCTGAATGGCTGTGTGAGAATTGGGGCTGTTGCCCATGTATGCATGTATGTATGTATATATATATATGTGTGTGTGTGTGTGTGTGTGTGTGTGTGTGTGAGATTTGTGTACTTGTGTCTGCTGGACATTTTCAATCTCTCTGTGTCTGGGACCTGGGGCTATGGAGCCTCATCCCTCTTGGGCTGTCAAATCCTGAGTGGTGTATTTTCCTCTAACAATATTACAAAATAAAAATTTGATTTCAAAGCAATATTCTAACTTGAGATTTTTTTTGTCATTTTCAATACAGTATATTATTTTTCTCAATTTTATCATCTGTAAGAAATATTTAATCTGTCCTACTACTGACATTTTATTTTATTATTGTATTCTAGACATTAGGATTGCTAAATGTAGTTTAAAGTTTTAATCTTCTACTTTGATAGAATCACTGGTTACTGGTTACTCAAAATGTTTTAATAAATTGACTAAAAGAAATATAATGTGAAAGCACTTTGTAATACTTTGACAGAAACAAATAAAAAAATACAGACTCTAATAGCGATATTTGATTTTTGTAAAATAATGTGTAATTATATTAAGATAAAAATAATTCCAAAATACATTTTAAAAATTGAAAGGTAGAAAAAAGTATTCCCTGAAATACTTTTCATAAAACAATAATAATTGCATTCATCCTCTTAATGTTGTTTTGTTCCTTGTTACTATTTCAAACTGTAATGGTTATGCTACAGCTGATTTTTAATAATTTTAAGCACATTTTAATGTAAACAAAAATATTTAGAAAATTAATCTCAACTCAGTTTTTCAGGTTTAATCCGAAATTTATATGAAAAGTATGGTTAACAAAGGGTTAATATATTTATGTTACATAATATGAAAGAGAAGAACTTGAGCTTGAATCCATTTAAATTATCTGCTGAGAGAAGACAGGAGGTTTAAATTTCTTTAAGAAAGTACTATGCTAAAGTAATTTTGTAAAAGTACATAGACATTTTTTAAAAGAAAACTGTTCTAAGAGAAGTGAAGCCACAACCAATCTAAATTCAAGAAACATACAAAAATACAGCAGAGTTCTAGTTTCAGACAGGTTCTGCCATCTTACCAGTGTTAACTGACTTAATCTATTTGCAAAATGTATTTCCACTTCTTTGAACAATTCGTAAAACCTTTTCTTTACAGTTCTGGTAAGTCTTTTTATTAGAGATGTAACACAGAATACTGTAAATTTTTGAAAAGGGATAATTGCAGGTTGCTTTTGCTTGGCATAGTAGTTCTTTCACAGCTCTCCTCAAAGTGCTTGGAAGTGTTGTTATTTTTACAGAATTTGATAGCAACATTGATGTTATGTCTTTCAATAAAAGATGGGAGTCTTAATGCATCTTGTAAAGCATTTGAGAATCATAACTTAGCAACCAATTTATTTGTAATAAATTTATACTTCCATATCACATAAGCACTTCGCAGAACATCATTTAAGACTTAAAAATATTGTTATCTTATCTTACATGGAGAGAAACACAAAGCATTCTAAAAAAAAGCAAAAGTGAACAATCCGTATGTTCTTAAATCTGTGAAATGGTCAGGATTCACAACAATGTAGTTAAGAAACAAGAGCTTGTACATTATCCTTCTGATTAAAATTTAATGTATAAAACATTAAAGTACTTCAAATTTAAAAAAGAAAAATTGGTTTTAATTATGTCTTTGAATGTTTTGTATGTAATGAGCAACTTTTCAGTACTTTTCAGTGCATGAGCAGGAATGTGAGACAACAAAGTTAAACTTTCAAAAAATCACTACTGGAAAATATTTATTTTTTCCAAAGAGCAAATAATAAACTCATTTTGAAATTACCTTTAGAAAGCCAAGTGCTATGAAATAATTTTTCTAAAACACAGATGGTCTGAAAACTTTCAACAATGAGGAGATGTATCAAATTACATTTTCACATTATCATGAGAAATAAGCATGGATTTACATCAATATTATTTCCATTTATTTTTGTATGTAAGAGCTATCACTCATTAATTACATACATTAGACAACAAAGCATTAACAGAGGTATGTGACTTCCTATTCTTAAGCAAATAGATTCTATTTATAATTTATTTTCAATTAAAATGATTCACATATACCTCTATCCGAATAAGTATTGCATTCCTGAAAACAAGGAAAACAAGCAGTTTTTCAATGGCAGTGCCTAGAATACTGGAAAAAAGATAATTACTAAATAATTACCATCACATCATAACCTTGAGCAATTAGAAGCTTAAAGGATAACAACTGTGCTCATGAAAGTTCCATTTCTTGAACTAGAGTCATTTAGAGCATGTATTCCATTAAAAATAAATGTGTTTTAGTTTCTGGTGTCATCTTTTAGAAAAGAGAGAGCAATACTATGAATATTTATTCATTGCTGAATTCTGAAGATCTCAAGGGTGAATATTCTCATGCATACATATTTATTCTTCAATTCAAATTATTGCTAGGAGATAACAGTGAGAAGAACTACCTAATTATTATTTTTCAGAAAAAGAAACTAAATACTAATTGTGGAAATTAATTTCAAATTTTTGTAATTCTAATGTCTAAATAGGATCTAGTGGTGAAATTTTAAATCTTGATGCCTTGGTATAATTTGAAATGTTCAGGTGTTTCATGTCTGACCTCTACCTATTACTAGAGGAAAGCATGATTAATTTATAGGTGCTCTATTTGGCAACTCAGAAAGAGGTACTCTATATGCTAGGAAATCTTAAATGGCTTAAAACCATGCAAGTTAAGGCCAATAAATTAAGATGAATATAAAATGAAGAGTTAGTCTTATAGCTACATTGACAGCTTTAGGAGTTTAGGCAAAAATATGTAAAACATGTAAAACATGTAAAGTGAAAGACAAATGGCTCAAAGTATTAGAAGAACATCTTTACTGTGCAGTGATGAGCACTGGAACAGATTGCCCAGAGAGGTTGTGGAGTATCACTCACTGAAGATACTCAAGAACCATCAAGGATGTACATCATTATTCAATCCCCTTAATACTTACTCTTGTAGCACATATTCTATTTTATCAGAGGCATGGTATTACTTCAAAAAATAAACAACGTCCCCCAACTTGTAATATAACATATAATATTTCTGAGGAATAAATAAAAACATTTTCTTCATTTTTCTTCTAAGCCGTTTTATTATTTCATGAAATCAAATGTGATAGGTGCTGTTCTGGTTTGAAAACATCTTGCATGAGAAAAAAAAATATCCATGCAAACATAAATGTGAGTGAAGTCCTGCCATGCAGAAATGACTTGGAAAAACATGGACAATATCAGTGAGTTCTCTGTAGATTATAACTTTTTTGAGAAAAGCCTTACATAATGATGGATAGAAAAATATATTTGGAACATGTACCCCTTAACTCTTTCCTAAGAGGATTTTGTTATTGTATACATAGCAACAGCCTCAGTTACTGAAAAACAGTATCAGTCCTGATGAGATACACAAGTTGATCTGTCCTAATGAAAATAGCAAGAATCAATATCGTTTGATGTAAGATCTAGAATTTAAAAATAATTATCATAATAACTTTAATTTCATGGTTAAATTGGTTCTTCTTGTTCGGGTTTTTTTTTCCCTATTATTTATTTTTAAAAAAGAAAGCAAGAAGGCTCAAGTATTGGTCATTTTTTAAAAATATTTTGAAGTATAAAGAAAAAAATGAAAGCAATAATCTGGTGAAATATAATATACATGTGTATATTATAGCTGACTACATAATTTCAGCTCCCTCTCATAGCTAGTGGAGAGAAATACAATATAAGGGTTTCAGCTCACCTTAAGACACTGTAGTGGATTGACCTTGACTTCAGCAGGACAGGTGGAGAAAATACGATCACAAAGTCTTCAGTGCAGATAAAAGAAATTTAATGAAGAGAAAGAAAGGCTGCATGAAGAGGTAAAGCAAAGAAATAAATTTATTCTCTGCTTCCCATCAGATGGTGGTGTCTAGCCACTTCCTGGGAAGTAGGGCCACAGTACACATGGAGGCTGCTTTGCAAGACTAACACCTCAATAACAACTGCCTCCCTACTCCTCCTTTCTTTTAACTTTTATTGCTGGGCATGATATCATATGCCATGGAATATCCCTTTGTTCAGTCTGGGTCAGCTGTCCCAGACTGACCTTGCTACCAGACCTCCCCCACAGCCACCCCTTCAATCTGCCTGCCCACCCCTGCTCTGCTGGCCTCTGGTGGTGCTAGCATCTTGGAGACACAGCCTTGATGCTGTGCAGCACTGTGCAGCAGTAGCCAAAACTGGTGTCTTATCAACACTGTTTAAGCTACAAACACAAAGCACAGCACTATGAGGGAGGCTATAGAGAAAGTTAACTCCTTCCCAGCCAGACCCAGAACAGAAGCAGAAAAAAGGAGGAAATTGGTAATTTTCTGCAGGAACCCATTTATACTTTAATAATATATACCTCCCTTTGACATGTAAATTAGCTGAGAAGAATCCCCCATCCTAAATGTCTGCCATCAAACCAGATATGCTCCTTTAAAAAATTGATGCTTTTCTGAATTAAGAACTCACCCAATCATATAAAGATCATCTTGGCGAGATTTACATCTTTCAGCAGACAGATGTTTAGAGGAAGCAGCAGCACTGCAAACCTTCCTGTCACAAATGTGTGTCTACTGTCCCTGAGCAAAAAAATGGATTCCCTGGTTCTTCTCAAGACCAAGGTTTATTTGTCCACCCGCTCTGGGCAGTAGTTATGGGCAATCATGCAGAACCACAGAATCACAGAACCACAGGTTGGATCAGACTGGGAGGGTCTACAGTGGGTCATCTCATCCAACCTCCCTGCTCAAGCAGGGTATCCCCAGAGTACATTGCACAGGATTGCAGCCAGATGGTCCTTGAGGATCTTCAGTGAGTGATACTCCACCACCTCTCTGGGCAATCTGTTCCAGTGCTCATCACCTGCACAGTAAAGATGTTCTTCCTAATACGTTGAGCCATTCCTTAGAAGCATGACTTCTGTGCATTAAAACACACATTCAGGACAGCAACCAGAAAATAGCTTAACTTATTATAGGAGCAAGCAAACTTAACCTGGAAGAACCCATCTCACTGAAAATAGGGATTTTTATTGTTGTCCTGATCTCTACAAGAATGTTTTGGTTTTTTTTTTTTTTTGTTTGTTTTTCAATCAGTGTCAAAGAGGATTTTTAAATTCTCTAAAATAAAGAAAGTAATTGCTTATCTACAATACTTTTCTCACTGCTTGGATATTATGTTTCTGTATATACCCAATTAAGATATCTGTAAAATTAAATTCTAAGAAAATATAGATCTACTTTTAGACTTGTAACTTAAAACCAAAAAGAAACACCTCTCTGCATTTCTAGATATAGTGCTCAAGAAGCATAATTTGCATCTTGTCCTTTTCCTCAGTACTTTTTAATTAGTGTCTTCATTCAGCCATATACTAAATTTGCTGACTGACCACTGAAAGGTTCAGCAGGTTACTGCTGAACTGCAGGACTGCTCTGAACAGCCACTTGGGATTCCAAAATCCTACAATGTAAAATGCAGTTAGTCCAAGTCTTCCTGTCTGTGTTCCCAGCTCCACAGTGGAAGTAGTTTAATTACACTGAAATCCCTAATTGTTGCTTAACTACATGGATTAAGGCTGTATCATTTCAGGATATGCTGTATTTTCTGTTAAGATGTGCCCCCTGGTGTTTCACATCAATGCTGTTGGATATAGGACTATCAGGAAAAGTACCACAACCAGAATTTGGTCCTGTTTGTATATTCTGTACAGTGACTTACATTTTCATTTATACCATTTCAAATGGAAACATAATCTAATGTAAGTTTCTTTCTGCTTTTTTTCCTAGAACTATAAACTTTAATATTTACTGATTTTTCCCCTATAAAGAGCCTATGTTTAATTTTGAATTTACTAATATAAGATTTTCTGAAGTCTTCCTATTGACTGCTTATGACTAATATATTTCTGCACACTGAAATAAAAAAGGGTTAGAAATCTAGCTTTATAAATGAAATAAAAAAATAAAAAGCCATTTCCTAGAATAGCACAGTATTTCCTAAAAGAGTAACGGGAACAACGTAAAAGATAATAGACTGTTATTAGGGCTTCCTTTACTGCAGTGAGAAGAAACAATAGAATTGCTTCATTTAGGCTTCTACAATCTCTGTAAATCTGCTCACATTACCAAAGGAAAAGGAAAGAAGATCAAAATAAACTATAGGCATATAAGCATAATAGATAATATGATACCTTAACTCTTGCACATTTTCATTTCTAGGGACAAGTGTAATAAAGTTGTGCCTAAACACTAGCATTCAAAAACAGTTTTGCACTTTCATGCCTTGAAGGTTAAACTGCATTTACACTTCTGACCATTTCTAAGCTCACTAGCTAATACTGGGTAATACGTCAGGTGATAATCAGAGGACAAACAACAGCTCAGAAATATTCAGGAGAATCATTTCAGCAAAGTCTCCTTGGAAAATGAAAGGATGTAAAGAAATTATTCAAGTTTTGAATTTCTGGCAATGCAGGAAACATTTTTCTATCTTTAGGAGCAGTACTTCAAGGCAAAGAAAAATCTTGTCGACTTCATGTTCTTAAAAATGTCTGGTGCAGAACCAACAAGCTTAAAATATTCTAAAAATTATTACTCCAGTTTATTGGAATTTTTGAAAGAAAACAAGAGGGAACATTTGCTGTGACTTGACCCATTACCACCTGAGTGTATGTTTTCAGGTTTTAACTTCCTCTCCCTGTCAGTTTGGATATAGAATGCACAGAGCGAGTGCTCGTAAAGACATTAGAGCAAGCCAGCAAATTGTGCTACATTGTTATTTACAGCTTTCCTCATTAAATTCTTCAATATCAGTGAAAGGTTCCTACCTTATCAAACAATGCCCAACAGACTGCATATAGGTTTTATGTGCTTTTTTTCTCATAGAGTTCTTGCTTTTGTAGTTGAAATTACATTTTATGTGCTGTTGTTTCTCCCCTCTTACATTTGAAACACAAATGAAAATATAGCTGGACCAGATTTAAGAATATTTGTCAAAGAGAAAGACTGAAAAATACCACAAGTAGTTAGGAAAACAGGAAAACATTCCTTTGCCATCCTATGGTCTCACTGAAAGCCCACTAGAAATATTCATTGGCTTCCGCAAGTTTTAGATCAGACTGTAAGTAAATAGTTAAGAAATACTACCATAACCAAAAGACATTTCTGCCTAACTCAACTGAATGCCTGATTCTATTTTGTACCTTCTTACTTTTCATGGCAAATCTGGATTAAAAGATAATCGAATTGAACTTAGAGATTTTTCTCAGTTCTCTGAGTTGCGCTGTATTTCATCATCTGTGTTAACTTACTCTACTGGTTTGACTTTGCAGTGAAAATCACTTGCCATATCACTAAAAGAGGCAGAGAAAAGAGGAGAGAAATATAAGAAATGGAAAATTTTGCCTTTAGTAGAGAATAAGCAGATGTCTTAGAGAAAAGAAGGACATTTACATATTCTTTGTTTGATCACTGTGATTGACGCTGAATATCTATAAAAAATTAAATTTTTTAAACTGTGAAATAGCATTCTCTCTAAAAACGAAACTATTGCTCTTCAAAAAGAAGCATTGTCATGAGATCATGACAAACCAAATGTAAACCAAAGTTTACGTTTCTACACACTTAAAACAGATCTTATGAAAAGGACTTGTGTTGGTATGCCATGTTTCTTAAAATACATATTTTAAGAATGGAAAAAAGAGACATTTTCTTCTAGTTTTGTGTGACAGTTTTGCTACAGTTATTACTAATAATGAAATTTGTTTCAAAGTCTTTTGGCATCATACTGCTTAGTCTGGATATTCTGTATTTTCCTGCTACAATTACTATTTCTTTGACATAATTGGGAGAGTAAGGCACAAATGACTTACACTAGTCTTATTTGAAAGAACAAATTCCATATTTTCTTCAGTGTAGGAGACTGGCAAGAAGTATGGAACTTAATTTATGCATGACTGACAGTCATGAAAGTCACACTTTTCATTTTGTTGTAACTGTGGTACATCTGCACACCAGGACTATGCCTCTGTGCATGTGCTGTGCTCTTGTCATCAGTTCCTGGGGTGGTCCAGGACCTCTCCAGGCAGTCATCTGCAGGAAAGAGCTAGTAGACTGGTTTGCAAGAAGGAGTCATCTTGAAATTTCTTCCACCAGCTTTTACTGATGGTCATGATGCCATATGTTATGGAATATCCATTTGGTCAGTTGGGGTCAGCTGTCCTGGCTGTGTACCATCCCAATGCTTTAAGCACCTCCAGACTCCTCACTGGTGGGATGAGGTGAGGAGCTGAAAAGGTCTTGACACCGTGTAAGCACTGCTCAGCAACAACTAAAATATACCTGCATCATCAGCCCTGTTGTCAGCACCAATTCAAACCTTATCCCTATACTAGGTACTATGAAGAAAATTATCCCAGCCAAAACTAGCATATTAATAATATAGAGAAATTTATTTTCCCATGAGCAATGAAATGTAGAAAATCTTACAAAAATACATACTCAACATAGAGGGATAAAAACCCAAAAAACCCAAACCACCCAGGAAATACAGTCACCACCAGATCACTTGAAATCTTCCAATAAAGAGTTTACAGAAATGACCAAAAACTGGAAGGAAGTCATATTAGGAAGTCATAATTCCATTTTATATCCACTACACTACTTGCCCCTGGACATCCTGTGTAAGATGTGTGCTTGAGAACATTATTTGTTCAACACAGGAGTGTTGAGATGCCTCCTAAAGCATATGTGGAACATACTGATTTTTCTCCTAGGGTGAAAGACATGGCTAATAGTATGACAAAAATCTATGTTGACAGTTGTTAACATCAAGATTTTATCATGGAGATACATGATTTTGCATTTACAAAACAAATTAAAAGTTGAAGAAATACTTAATGTTTAAGAGATCAAGATGAAACCTTTTAAATAAACAAAAAAACAACAATCAAAAATTTTTTAATTCTTTCCTGATCTGTGGCTGTAACATGACATCCAAGGCAGGGGACAATATTTCAACTTGTTATTCCAGACCTGTAGCTTTCTATTTAGAGAACTGTGAGCTCTTAATAAGAATGGCAGTTAAATTGCCATTCACTAACAAGACAAATCAAAAGAAAATGCAGGGGGACAAGCTGTCCTTCTATAGAGCATAGTTTTCTCAGCTCATATCCTATTTCAATTAGTGACCAACTGTAAGAACCTCTAGGTGTCTTCCCTTCCCTTCCCTTCCCTTCCCTTCCCTTCCCTTCCCTTCCCTTCCCTTCCCTT